>JAHQIW010004166.1:0-11485 GCA_019055375.1 Parelaphostrongylus tenuis | reverse complement strand
TCCTCCAAATTGATTATTGCAACCTAGCACACGATGGAAAGAAGGCGTGTGAACATCTGGTTTAGGATATCTATGCCATAGGGAAACGAATTAATGGGAGTAGTTTACAGATTAAGACCCTCTCTTCTTACTAGGTTGGAGTGTGGATCGGGCCTTGGAAGAGAGTCTCCATTGCCAAAAATATAGGGAGGAGTGGATCGGGTGTGATCGTGATGAGAGTCTGATGTGAGACATTTTTGAGCGGTGGTTGGAACAATGTGGGAGTAAGAAGGCCGGGCGCGTGGAGGTATAGACGGCGCTCACACGTAAGAGTACATCTATCAGAGCACAATGGCATGAGAGGCATCCAGAACAGCTAGAAAGTTAGGAGGGATTCCGGTTGGGCTAGGGTGGGAGAGTAGGGGTGTGTAGAATAATCTCTCAGATAAAAGAACTTTGAGTCTAGGCATCACTGGGAGCAGACCAAAGAAGCTATTCGACCGCAGGAGTCCGCGGGGGGGACCATACACACCAGGAGTCAACGTGAAAGGGAAGGCTGCGTGTGTCTCGTAGCAAGCAGATACGAGGATTTAAAGGCAGAGGTATAAAAGCTGTGTGTTGAGTGTGTGTGAGGGGTCTTCGTTTTTTCGCCAATTTTCTAATGGACATAAATTCATTTATTGTCGTTACAGCGCAACAAAATAGTGTTTCAAATATAAGTGCGATTTAAAATTTCTAAAAATCTAAGCTATTGAATGATTACTTAGATTTCATGAACAACCAAGAAATACGTTTTTTCTCGAGGACTAGACTTAGTGCGCTTATTAGAGAAAAGTATCAGACGCAATATTCTTTTTGCTCATTGGTACACGAATGATTTTCCCAGACTTCTAGTAATTAGTTGGCGCCTTGCACAGCGCAAACACTGCTTTGTGTCGTTCTTCTGTGAATTTCCTAATAGGTTGAGGAAAAAGTTCTGAGAAAATACTTGTGACTTTTTTGGGTGTGGGCCATTTTTTGTGACTTTGGGCTCATTTGAAAGCCCATCTTCTCGCGCGTTGATTGGTATATAATTAATCTGCTTGCTCCACGATGGAGCTAACAAGCGAGCAAATTAGGTTGTTGATGATGTACGAATGGCTGTTGGGTTCAAACACTACGGTGGCAAGTGAACGCATCAGTCTGATTGGGCTCGTTTGTTAACTTCATCTTGAAACAAGTAGATAAATTATATACCAATCAACGCAGGAGAAGACACGCTTTCAAATGAATCCAAAGAAACAAAAAATGGCCGGCATTCAGAAAAGTTACAAGCATTTTCTCAGAACTTTTTCCCCAATCTATTATCTCTCACTTCTCTCAAATTCGAAGTTACACTATCGCTTTTGACGAGGGTGTACCATAAGGAATGTGATCAGTGACGAAGAATGAAAATGCCTTTGACTAAACGAATGAGTATTGTATGCAGCGTGTTTACATTTTTGAAAAGTGGATAGTCTTTTTTTTTAATTTTCAATCCCTAACACGTTGCGGATCGCGTTGATGCTACGCTTGGCACGCTTCGTGGTCCCCAGTTAGCGAGCGTGCTCCACTGAGGTTGTGAAAGTTTTCGAAAAAAAAATTCATATTTTCAATGCCACTTTAGCATTGTGATCTTTGAATGGCAGAAATGATAGAAGAGACATCAACAAGGTTTTGAATAGGAAAAATAACGTGAATACTCTCTCCATGATGTCGAACCTTTGGGAAGGAAAGTAGTCTACCAGTCTCTTAGATCGATGCATGTAAGCTTCCTAGAAATCGTAAATTGTA
The DNA here is from genome assembly GCA_019055375.1 of Parelaphostrongylus tenuis. Classification (NCBI taxonomy): domain Eukaryota; kingdom Metazoa; phylum Nematoda; class Chromadorea; order Rhabditida; family Metastrongylidae; genus Parelaphostrongylus; species Parelaphostrongylus tenuis. Next base: position 9,694 of record JAHQIW010004166.1, on the reverse strand, counting down.
AGAAATGCGCTAACAAGCGGCAGTTTCAGAGCACTGTAGAAAATGTGAGAAAAAAAGTTGGAAATGCGTCGCTATTTCATCGATGTGGCTTTCATGTTGAATACTAGGAAGTCCGTCTGAGCGCTTCCATTACAAAGACTACGCTTTTATGATATCGTGACTTTGGAATAGAAACTTACTCCTTAATTACAAACGAATCCGCGGTGAAGTCAAAGAGGACAATGGCTAAGTATTCCAAGTACAAAGGGTAATCATTCTTCCGTCAGTAGAACATGCAACGAAGGTCGTTCCAGAAGCCAATTTTGGTGTCAAATTCTGTACTCGTCAGACTGTCGAATTTCTCGCAGAATCATAGATAAAGTGGGAAAAACATATTATTCTCCAATGTAAATACGTTCGTTTTGGATGGATGTGGTTCTTGTTGAAACGAAGGAAATTAGGGAGGCACAACGTTCCAAACTCTACAATTATGACCACAGGAGCACGTACATATTGCGCTCTAATTATATTTTTAATAAAACACTTTAGGTGGAATGTGCTGACAGTCTGTCAAAATAATGAATAAGGCCTCATATTCTGCTGATATTGGACCAGAGTATTTTTCTTGATGCAATTCAAACAATAGAGCGAATTTTCCACATGAATTACTGTTCTTAGAAGAGCTGTAGTCACAAATCAGCAACTCTCATTGAGCGCCACTAGGGCGACTAGCTTGGTGGAGACCTAGGACCGTCTATTTTTATGCCGAAATTCAGCTAAGAAGTAATTGTAGAAATTACGAATTACTTCTGCAAAAGATCAGATTATGCTGTGTTGAGACTGTTGAAACATAGGCTACGTAAGGCTGTAATTGAATTCCTGGTGCCTAAATTACCACGGGACAGATAACGTTAAAATTGTTGATCAAGACGGAAGACGAACTCACTTATATGAGAGGAAGCAATAGTAGATAAAGCTTTGAGTCGCAGAGTAGAATATTTGAAAGAAAATCCACTCAATGGCAATGATAGTGTGGAATACTTTCTACGTCCCCGTTAGCTTTTATCAACCACTCCATTAGTGAACAGTGTAATTTAAATAAGAAAAGGCATTCCAAAGCGTCCCGTCAGTTGGCTGTAAGTGAGAAAGATACAGCTAGCGCTTTGCTTATCACTGCTTACTGAGTTGTTAATGAGAATGTCAGAACCACCAAGTAAGACGCCACACCCACGAAGATAAAAAACAGTGCACGCTTATTTTATGAAAAAATAATGTAGAACTAATGATCTTAATTGAAATGCGTCAGGTGGTATGAGAATGTATTTTTCAGTTATTCTATGACATGATCTGATGCATACCCACTCTCACATTCGACTATCTCCAGATTTCGCGAAAAGAAGGAAACACAGATAAAGAATCCTTGAGATGCGACTTTCCTGCCTCTGATACGACGTCCTATATTATTGTGTTGTCCCATGATTTCTTAACACCACGACCCCTTTATAGAATTAATTGTTATTGAATCAGTAATGTGTAACCACGTGCTAGGTAAATATTGGATGCCTTCATTAGCGAGTGAATGAGATTGGGCAAAAAAAGTCGCAGAGGCCACTTTCGTAGTGGTTTTAGTCTTCAAACTTTCTTTCGCGCAGATGCATGGAGTGGTGCCGTGGTCAAACCTAGTTTTCTCCGAAATGTAGCGTAACGACGTTGCAATTCGAGATTTTGCGTAATCTTTGAAGGTGACACTAAGTCTTTTCGGCCAATCTTTCGCACTGCTGCGGCCAATCTCCAGAATTGCCGTTTCAGTAGATGTAGGTATGGATCTTCTACTTGTTGTCGAGCAGCCCCAAAATAGCACACCATGCAATCCTCAGAAACCAAGAGCATAATCTTCGGAGCATGAAGCTTGGGCTGCGGGTCTTTGCTACGAGGCAATTAGAAGACATGACGCTTATTGTTCTCGTAGCAGACCCAGGATCTACTCGGCAAGCCTAGAAAATTCTCCAACATATCAATTGTTTCAAGAGTCTGACTTTCTAAAACTTTACAATTGATGACTAATACGTCTAAATTGAAAGAACCTATCTTGGTAAGCTGAAGCGAGGTTGGCAGAGTAGTAGTTTTGATAGTGTGGCTGACGTTTCGGCGACCTGCCTACTTCAAAGCTTGGACGTATGTGGGAAACTATTTCTAATAGTCCTATTTTTCGAGATTGCTGATATTTTACTGCATTTTTTCGCAGTGTTGCGATGTTTTATGTATACCTCAGAGAAATGAGTAGTGAGCAAGAGTTGCTACCACTACACTACCGCGGTGCACTCGCATCACCACTCATTCTTCAATATCTGTATGATAGCTGCCAACCACCAGCCTTCAACAGGTTTGGTTGGGCATACGATTTCGCTTTATTTACCCGTGACTGACGGCTGTTATGGAGATATTGAAGAATGAGTGGTGATGCGGATGTACCTCGGTGGTGCAGTTGTAGCACGCCTCCCCGGTATGGATGAAACGCGGGTTCGACTACGGTCTGACGTCGTATTTTTGCTCACTACTCAAATCTCTTAGGTGTATATGAAACATCGTGACAGTGCGAAGTAAAAACACTGCAATTTCGAGTAATACTTGTCACAATGCTTGCCAGCTCAAATGGGTTCACAAAGGGAAATCGCATACCCGACCAGACCTGTTTAAGGTTGGTGGCTGACAGCTGTCATAGAGATACCGAAGAACGAGTGGTGATGCAAATGTACCTCGGTGAGTACTGGTAGCATGCGCCTCCGGTATGGATGAAGCAAGGGTGCGACTCCTGTCTAAGGTTCCACTTTTCCTCACTACTCACATCTCTAAGTTCTATTTCTAATATTTCTAATAGTCTAGTACGACATACTCTGAAGAAGGCGGGTCGCCGAAACGTCAGCCAGACTACTACTACTACTATACCAACCTCGTGTCAGCTAATCAAGCTAAATTCTTTCGACTTAGGCAAGTACTAAGCCTTTGTCTATGACCCGATTTGGAAAAGAAAAATAATGAAAATATAATAGTTCGAAAAAATTATGAGGTAACACAATAACTGCATAAGTATGAAAAGTTCAAATAAAATGGTTAGGTCACCGCTGTAAAATATATCAGGTCCAGTATCTAACACAGTATGGGGATGGAAGAAACGTTCATAGTGTAGATAAGACTTCTTTACTTCTCACTATCATCTTCGAATTAGAAAATGGTTCGGAAAGTAGAAACACGTCACAACTTTGAATTTGTGCTTTTAGCGGGACAATATTGAGATGTTAATCATATTTCGACATTACGAGTTGATGAACTGAAAAATCCTCACTGTTTTGAACTCTGTTTTCTGCACGATTGATTTTCAACGGCAAGATGCGATCTGAAATATAATTACGAGAGTTCTAAGATATAAGAAAGTATGGATGCGACCTCGGTTTGAATGGAGCGTATGCCGATTTGTGTCCCCTAGATCATTCCCGTTGACAAGTGATTGTTAACGGCTATCGAATAGTTTGAAAATGCACCAAGAAAACAGGCAAAACAGCGGTTTTGAGGTTGCAATGAAGATATGAGAGAGTCCTCGAAAAGGGCAGTTGTGGGTTTGAAGCTGCTTCATATCCCAAGTTTTGCTCGCACCACAGTACTGCCGTGATTAGGAAGTTGTCGACAAAGTTGTGCCAGTCGTTCTCTGGGGAAATTCTATAAAATTTCCTCAAATGATTGCTCAGTGTGAACGTTAACAGAACGTGGATCAAAATTGTACGCGAATTTGCATACAAAAGATAATAGAAGGAGTGATGTAGTTTTTGTCTGCAAACTCTGATTAGGAAACATTGAGGACACACACACGGTGAACTTGGTTTTGAAAATTTCTCAACTGAGCTTGAGAGCCAAATGAAGATTAAGTTCTGCATTGAATGAGCACTATTTGTTCTGATAAGTGAATCGGATTTCGCAACATTGTGCACGACGCCACCGCGTGTAGCAAACGTTCCACGGACTCATTGTCACTTCCCTAGTCCAAGGCAAGGCGATCCCACGGACAAGCCAACAAGCCGAGTCGCTGCTCGACCTTCAGGGTGCCGCGGCCATGGGCGCGCCGCCACGTGATGACGCGGTCAGTTTCGTAACTTGTTTGCGCCGTGAGCGGTCGCTTTGTCACTTTCCGTTACGGTGCTTTGATTTCGTCATTGATCGTTTCCTTCTGTTTATATCATTTTCTATCATTCAATATTATGGCTACATTACCATTCTAAAGATGCATATAAATTTCAGGATATCGTTTGTAAAGACTAAATCGTTATTCGTGGATTAATTGCATCATCAACATCATTGTCTTTTATTCACTGCAGTGTTTACTTTACTTTATCTTATTGATCCATCTTCACAGTACTTATCGCCATATACAGTACTCAGATCGCCATAGTATTCAGAACTTCTGTCGCAAAAAGTTTTCCATCCTTTCGTCTCTTGCTCTTTCAGATATTCAGAGTTAGGCTCTGCTTTGGCAACATGCCAACATTTGAAATGAAATACGCGCGCTCTCACGGCGCGCTGTGCGTCGCTGCGGTCATTCCACCCCCACGGCACCGTTCGGTGGCGTCGCTGATCTGCTCATCTTCGATAGCCAATCATATCATGACTACATCGTCCTTTCCATTCTTTGTTGTTTCTTCGTCACAACACGCTCTTCTCCTATAACTCCTCATCGTGCTTTTGCATTTCTTTGCTTATGGCCCTTGGGCCCATTACTCGTATCACTCTTATCCCACATGTCTTTTTTGCCTATTGTCGTCTCAGTTCATGATGTCTACAATCTTCTCATATAACTTGTAGTTCACGTCTGTCGTCATCGATCCACTGCTGTAAATTACATTACGGCTCCGATCTAGCTGGTCGGGCCCTTCGCACAGCCGCACGCTCCCCGCTCGTCTGTGCGCGCCCGATATCGATCGATGCCTACACGGTATCAGCCGGCATCACCTACATATGACGTCATTATATCGCTGTAATTTCCCTTAATCATTATTGATCAGATATGTCAGCACTATTAACTAATGGCTCAAAATCATGACTCACCAAGCCGTCCATCCCTCTGGGGTCGGTAAATTGGTACCAGACTGTTCTCAGAGTTGTCCAGGAGGAGGATAAGCAGCACTGACTTGGTGTAGCGGAAGGCCACCGCGAGTCATTGCAAAGGCCAGATATGCGCATTAGATTCGTTCTTTCGTATTCTCCTTAAACGTCGTAGACTACTGATTAGGCACGTCTCGTTGCTTTCTCAAGGGTAGCCTTGCTATGACGTTCCATAAGACGTTCGCGTTGACTCCAGGAGGAAGTCGGGTGGCGGGCCTCAGCCCACGCGCACAGCGGCGGGCATCACAACCACTCGGTCACTGCGTTTTCAGAGCAATAAACACCAAATTCATCAGCCAGAAGTCATTAAAACTACATGGTTTTGGTATTGCTCGATTGCGCAACTTCTTCCGAACATTTTGGTATACAATGTGCCTATACTTGCTATAAGATTGAGCTGTAATGGGAACAAATTCGCTGCTACTCGTGCATGAATGTCGCCTAAGGAAAAAGGAGCTAGTAAAGCGGCGCGCAAGATTAACGGAGCTTACTGTGGTGCGACTGATCCTCTAGACTGTTCTCATCAACTTTCAATATCGCAAACCACTTCCCAGTCGTCTTTACTGCAACCATGTCATTTCCCCAAGCTCCATTTTGGTCAGCAAGGTTTTGTGAGTCAATTTCTGGGGAGATATGGGACGCCATCCAATGTCATTGTTATCAACACAAAAACCAGAACTATAAGAAATTTCATGTAAGAAGGATGATAGTAGTAAGAGTGAAAGTGTTTGTAAGCCTCGATTTGAAAATTTTCCATGCTGAAACATTTATTTTTATTTTTTCGTATTTCGAGTTCTTCGATCACTCAAACCATGGCAGAACTGAGATCAACACAAGAATCGAAAGTGGTTCTTCGATCCCACTTGAACACCTAACTTTCAAATGGGAGCTATAGTGTCCGAACGGTTGTCGATGCCTCCTTAAAACCACTCCGCAAGCTATTTAAGACCTTTTCCATCGTCTAAGCCACAATGACTGACATGTATGTCACATGTACCTCTCCGACAGTCTTTATTCATCCTCGCTCTATTTCACTGCAACTTCCTCTCTATAAACCGGCTTTTCTCTATCTAATGCTGAGCTAACATGAGGCTTTTACTTTTTTTTGTTATTACGACTAACGCTTTGACCCTCTTTTATCTTCATCAGAGCCACAATGATCCCTGTCCGCAGCTGTTGTTCTTCTTCCATTTTGATCTTCGTAGCCGTCGCATCAAATCGATCCGAATAGTGTGGATCGCTGCACTATTGGAGTGGCGGTCGTCCTCAGTGACCCAGCATTAGCTCGAGGATACAGGACGGTCCTTGGGCAATTGTCGAATGATTTTCAATGTGCTCCTGTGCTGACTATCTCTTTTGCAGTAATCGAATGAGTATTAGATGACGTCTAAGAAAGCAAACATCGCTTTTTCTGTTTTGAAGAAAAATTCTGCTATTCTTATTCTGTGTGCGTTTCCTGTTCTCCTATGCATCCTCTCAATCTTTTTTCGAAACGCAGCTTCTGTGTATGAACTGTAACTGTATGTGCTTCTGTGTATGTATGTAGCTTCTGTATGTACATGTGCTTCTGTGTTTGGTGAGTTCTTCACTGAACATAGAATGTAAAACGTACGTCGTCGCTAACTCTTATTGTGGGGACTGGAGCACCCACAGAGATTAGCAAAAGACGAGAAAGGGTAACTGCCCGACTGACGAGATCGCAAGATCGAAACACGTGTATCGGGCTCTATAAGTCAGCCCTCATTGACAGACCACTGACATGCGTGGCTCAAATAATGATTATCTGGCATATTGAAATTTGAGCTGTGGTCTTAAGAAAACACTCGAAATGAAAGATATGTTATATTAAATATACTAGCCAGGAGCATTCGAGTGTACAAAACTCTGTGTTTGGTGAGCTCTTCACTGAACATAGAGTGTAAAACGTACGTCGTCGCTAACTCTTATTGTGGGGACTGGAGCACCCTCAGAGATTAGCAAAAGACGAGAAAGGGTAATTGCCCGACTGACGAGATTGCAAGATCGAAACACGTGTATCGGGCTCTATAAGTCAGCCCTCATTGACAGACCACTGACATGCGTGGCTCAAATAATGATTATCAGTCTTTTGCAATAATCGAATGAGTATTAGATGACGTCTAAGAAAGCAAACATCGCTTTTTCTGTGTTTTGAAGAAAAATTCTGCTATTCTTATTCTGTATGCGTTTCCTGTTCTCCTATGCATGCTCTCATTCTTTTTTCGAAATGCAGCTTCTGTGTATGAATAATATCAGAACAAAAACCATTCGCCACATCATGCCATGTCTTCACTGTGGTCATCCAATACTTAACGTACCCAATAAGCGCTAGCCGTGGGCTAACATAAGTATAAGTCCTGTCGTTTTTCTAACTTCTTCTAAGCTCTTTCACTTCCTTGTCAACCGAACTGAAGCAATTAATTCAAGAAATTAGTTCGTCGACTGCATGATGATTATACCGCTCTTTTCGAGTGTTTTCTTGAGACCACGCTCAAATTTCAATATATCTCATAAGTGTTATCTGAACCAACTTGTCATGTGGTCTGTTGAATGGGATGTGGTTCATGTAGTTCTGCCCGACTGACGAGACTGTCAAGGTCGAAACACGTGTATCGGGCTGCACGAGAACCCATTCAACAGTACACGTGAGAAGTTGGCTCAGATAACAATTATGAGATTCATGATGATTATTTATTTCCTAAATTCGACCGATTAATACAACATATTGTGATTGTATGATACGTTAGGTGTTCATAAAAGTGTGGAAACTGCCCAAAAAAATATTCCGATATCTACCTTATAGCAGCGATGAATCTCATATGGATATGTGTTCTGTTCGTTGGCTCTAAACCTCTCCCCTTGATCTTGACTTCAACTTATATTAACCTCAAATTGAGTATTTGGGCAACTGAAATAAATCTCTCCGCTCTCTTCTGTGGTCTGAATCTTCGTTGTTCCCGTTGCGTACATTACCTACCTCGTTGTACCCTAGATAATACACCTGTGCTCTTGTATTATTATAAGTAAACTGTTATTCTTACGTGAAACTAAATCAAAATCCATGAACCTTGACGTAGAGGCAGCTTTTAGAAGTCCCGCGTGGCAAAAGTAACTTGAACTTAATATCCGACACTACGTTCTCCAGTGGCTTCTATCACATGGTGCTTTTTTTATAACGTTTGGAACCACTTGTGTTCTTGGTCAGCAGCTTAGAAAGTAGTGTGTTGCTCCCCTGACCAAGATAGTTCTCTGTTTCAATGAGAAACTTCACTGACATATTGTGAACACTTGATTCGTCAGTTTTAGTAGAGAGGATCGTCTCAAGTGATTTTTCCCACTGGCAAAAAAGACCTTTCCACTGAATGTCAGTTGGCTATGGCTTCTCACATTGTGAGTTCCTAACAGGTGGTTATGAGAATGTAGTTCCAATGAGGTGGTTACGCTTAGGTTGAGGATTCACTTTTGCTGTACGACGGGACTCTCGGTGTACCTGCCATGAACAGATGAGACTCGTCACGCAAATGTCTGTCACGACCACGGTATCGTAGCTGCTCCAATTTTGAGTTGTGGTATTTTCATATGAGGATATGTCTACGCAATCATAATCCTATGATTAACGTCGATAGGGGTTCTCTGGCCGAGTGGCTGTGATGCTTGTCGCGGCAAGCCTGGGGTCGAATCGCGAGGGAACATGCTCAACCTCTTTTCTGCGACGTTCAAGAAGAAGAGGGAAATACGAATTCAATGCTAAAAGCTAGGATCTGCACAGTGAAAGGAATATTGTGAAGAAGGGATAATGAAGTGTCAAAAATACGTGAATAATGGTCACAGATATGATTTTCAATATTCATATTTTATCAGTCCCTATTCTTGTCACATATTGAATAGATGTGACTGTTGGACTCATGTAAACTCGATTTTTTACTCGCAGATATTGCACTGTCACAAACTTTAACCAAATTCGTGCTTCTGCAATCTTACGCTTCTATTATTATGTGCAGAATTACTACTTAATAACAGTAAAATCATTTCAAGTACCTTTTCCTTGCATACTTGAATAACGATGTGGATTATATTTTTCGTAAATATGACAAGGTCAGAGCACCAGTGTGTTTGATTTTGATAAGCAGATTCATTTCAAGCTGATATATGCTACATTGGTGATCGTAGAGCCCTGATTTTCAAACACTGAATGGGGAAAAAAAAGCATCAAAGAGGAAAGTAAAGTACAGTCGACGAATGACAAAGGAGAACGGATGTTAAGTTTCATTTACGGTCACCTTGTCTCCTATTCACGATAGCACCGCTTTTAATGCACACAACCATGATTGGAGGGAAATTCGCATCCTCAGACGGACTTCAAACGCGTATCTCCTTTCTGAAGCTCGCATGTTATCCAGTGCATCACGAAAGCTCTGTTTTACTTTCTCTTTGCTTTTAATAACCAACCAAAAAAACAAAGATCTCTACTGGTTATTCTCAAAAAACCTCTTCAAAAAAATAAGAAAAATCTCCTTCGAAGCGCAATGATTGATACAACTTTCTC
>JAHQIW010004165.1:0-47691 GCA_019055375.1 Parelaphostrongylus tenuis | reverse complement strand
AAAATGACTTCAATGTGATCGCGTGCAAGCTTTGTTGCCGCCCATCACTAGATCGTAGACCTAGTCGTCCACTGCTTCCCATGGGAATGTTAGTCCTCGTTCAGCGCTTGCATGCATATTAGCTGTAAGTTCAAAGGTCTCCCTTCCAGCAAGCTCAGGAATGTCAAATTGACTCAGATTCTGGCAATATACTTGACTTTTAAGAATCATTTATGGTGGTTTCTACGAAGAGGCGTTCAATACTTTTGCATATCTGCAAATTTCTTGTTTGTTCGTTGCCACTCAACATTCACTTCTTCGAAAGTGTGCCTTTGGGTGTTCGACTGAGGAAACCTCGAGTCAATTTGACCCTCCTGAGTCTGAAGGGAGGGAGATCTTCGAACCTTCAGCCAATACTGTTTAATACTGTTGCAAATTACATAAAGAGACAGGTATTGATGAAAAGATAGTTGGTGAAGAAATAGGGTTACACAATGGGCCCATCACCATACCACATGACATGTTGGCTCGAATAATAATGAAGAGTTTTATATTTGTTTACTCATGCCGAGGTTTAGAGAGAGTAGAGCTCTTGAGCTACTCGAAATCTTTGTCCTACGAGTTATCTAAGTCACTATGTTGTGCTTTATGAAAAAGGTCACTGACAGGCTTGCCTTTGAATAATCTCGGAAACGTTAAGCACAGATTTACATCAAAGACGCGCGACATCTCAGAAGCATAATTCACTTGAGTGATTTCGAGAATATTTTGCGCTGGCTGCTTTTTTGGTACTAGTCGAAAGAGTTGCAATTTATATGCTTAGGAGAAGTCATTGCCAGTGACGATTATACTTTCTTTCTTTCAGACTTTCTCTAGTAACACATCAAAAGCCTTGTATGATCAGCGATGTCGAAGTGGGCGAAATTACCACTCTGAATATCTTAGCTAGCTGAAGTCTAAGCATATAAGGCAGGGCTGAGCTGTTTGACGGCTGTCCAACATTACCTTAAGAAAGGAAGATAAAATGCAAGGCTTTCGCCGAGTTGTAAATAGTTATGTAACAAAGGTTTCTATTATTTCATAAACTTGCATGCAGGCTTGGTTGAGTGCTAACGGATTTGTGCAACTGATGAATGTCGTCGATTGCAAGTCAAGTTGATTATTCTTGTTATCATCAGCTAGATGAAGAAGAGTTATCTTTTAGTGATTTCTCAGAAATTCCATCACGATGATAGCCCCCAACTTTTTTGATCGGAGACATTTAATAAGAGGAAGTTTGAGGTGAGTTTGCTAAGTCTGAAAAAATGTAATGAAAAATTAAGCTGAAACCACAATCGGAAATGCAATTTTTAACGTTTATTTGGAGCCTAATCTTTTTCCATTCAGAAACGGTGAGAGTGCAAAGGCCTCGATGGCGTAGCGGGTAACACTCGCTCATCTGGTATGGGTGATTGCGATCCAAGTTCACCTCAAATTATACTTTTGCTCGTAACTTAACTTCATAATGGTAGCATTTCAGAGCAGTGACTGTTTAGTCACTTTCGAGCGGTCATTACTGTCAAGTGAATAATAGGAATAGAACGAAAGGTTTCTAGGTATGCCAGTCATCTTTGGGTTATCGTTCTCGAGAGTCCGAGTGTGGCATGTTACTTCACTATTTCAATTCAGAGAACTGTGAAGTGGCTCAAAAGGTAAAGAGGCAACCACAACGCCCACCGTTTTACTTACTGAACAAAAATAAAGTGGAATGAACACTGTATAATATAGAAGCCATGCTGGTCGTATTAAAGCAAAGAAGCATTGAAATAAAGAGAACAATGAATTTAGCCTCCCGAAATTTTGTAGTTCATTCAAATATTATGATTCGAATTCTGAAAAGAATAATCGAACGATGAACAATACTCATTGTAATAACACTCTTTAGAACAGCTATTTAATCTACGGTAATCACTCAAAAGCACATATAATCAGGATAAAATTTCATGCGTACTGTTTTCGTTCTTCATTCTCGCTTTTGAAGCTCTATTCCTATATATTCAGTTCTAGGATGAACGTTAAACTCTTCGTTTTCCTGACCGTCTGTATTGGAGCGAAATCGTTCAGCAGTATTGGATCTGCAAATGGACCATCTGCCAAAGACGACAATTATGAAAAAGAACTAAACGAGGGATATGAGCTGCTTAAAGGCGTAAGAAATCTGGAAAAAACCCATGAACAAAAATTTAATACGGAGTTATCATCTTGGCTTTCAAATGTTCCTTTTTTTCAGGTGCCTCATGCCAAGGACACAAAGTGGCTTCTCCAACAACTGCATGAAATGGAACCAGAAATCCAGCAAGAACTTACTCTATCTCCAGAGCGGGAAGCTGAATTACAAGAAGAGATGAAAGTGAACAAACGGTCATAGATGAAGCAGTGACTAAATCATAAACTCAAATTTTAGAATTACGTTGGAACCGAAAAGGATCACAGTCCGTTGATGGGTGAAACAATCCAAGAAATCAATGAGGCCACCAAAGTTGATAGAGCTTTGTTTCAAGGAGACATACTCCTTACTAGGTTAGTCATGCCAAAAAAATGTTTGCTTAAATGAGACTTTATATCTTACGCTCTTCTACCCCCTTTTAGAGAGCAAGCTCAGGAGGTCATCGAAGACGTTTGGGAAAACGAAGCCACTCGCAAAAAACGGCAAGCATATCGTGACCGTAGATATCCATATAGTTTGTGGTCGGATGGAGTGTCTTACTCGTTTCACTCGAACGCAAGTTTGTTCATTTTTTATGTGCTCCTGAAATAACATCGCTGCTACTACGTTATCTTAGCAAGGATAAATTGTAGTTACGCATTGTGATCAGTCTGATCTCTAGGAAAATCTTTTGTCTTAAGGCACATGGATATATTGCTGTGGTTAATGTCCTTAAAATGTCAGTCTTTAGAGCCATCTATCTACAAAACTCCATTATAGAGCGTATTTTACTTATTAGTAGAAGTAGTTTCGCCTGGCTATAACTATATTAGCTATAACAGTAGCCATCTAGGGATTTCTTGAACCTGTGGAACAAAAACAAATAGCCTTCACTACATTTTAGCAGTGTTAGACACTTAGGGAAGGTCGGAATATGGAGCATAAGTTAATTGACTGGCTTACAGAATCACTCTTCGAAGTTTCCCTTTTTTGGCCTAACATCTTCTTTCCCTTCGATAAAAAAAAGCGAAGCGAGCAGTAGAGCTGTGACCTCAAGAAACCATCTCTCTTTACCTTTACTAGTTACAGACTAATAAATAGGCAGCGATTTCGCTGCACATATGGACTGCATAAAAGGTCAGGCAGCATTGATTGTTCAGGTTTGCCGTGGGTCATAACGGCAAGAATGTGTTAAAGGCGTGTATCAAGTCCCCTTTAGTCTCTAAAATTTTACCGATCACAAATACTTGAAGAAAATTTTGCTTTAGTGTATAACTTTGAGATTCGATGTTTTTTCCTGTCGTGAAAGTATATTTGATTTGAAAACCACAGCTATAACCTTTTCATGTCATTTCCACTCCTTATATCCACTACTGCTAGCAGTAAACGCTCATTTGCACATTTCCCATCATCACCGTCATTCACGAAGGCCCGGAATGTGATACGAGCAGATATTTGAGGATGTTTTCTTTCTCGAAATTCTAGTGAATTCTGATGAGAAAATCCACTATGGATTTAGCCGTTCTATAATGTTTTGTGTGGAAGAAACAAGTATACATTGTTAGAACAACGTAGACAGGACTTCTCTTTGCATTGGTTTCATATAACACCTTCTCTCCTTTTATACCAGAGGATTATTTCTCACATTACCTGTTCTTCGCAGCATCTACTTTGCAGCGCTCGGCAACTCACTCGGTTCATTTCATCTTAGCTATCAACCACAGAGGTCTTCAGAGTATTCACTTGTGTTTTTGGCTACTGATTGAGGTTTTTTTCAATATGGCAAATAATCATTTTGAGCCACGCATGTCATGTGGTCTGTTATGAGGGCTGACTTATAGAGCCCAATAAACGTGTTTCGACCGTGACGGTCTCATCAGTCGGGCGGTACCCTTCTCGTCTTTTGACAATCCTCTCGGGGCGCTCAGTCTCCTATAATAAGAGTTTGCGACGACGAACATTTTGCACTATGTGTCCGGTGAAATTATCATCGAACACACAGTGTTGTACACTCAGTTGCTCTTGGCTGGTATCGTTATCATATCATACCTTTTTCTCGCTTTTTTTCGTCGTAAATTTGTTGGAGTTCGGGACTCTCTGGCGAAAAATTCACAGTATACAAGGTTAATAACAGTTTAAGCCTTGATCATGGTGAGGAAGAACTGACGTATGATGTGCTTGTTTTCTTAAATATAAAGCAACAATACCATCTCGTTTCCAAATCGCAAGTAGTTTTCTTGATTTATTTCGTTATCATTCCCTTTAAATCCTTCATTTGAATTGTGGCTGGTATATGCTTGCCCACAATACAAGACTCCATTAAATGGTGAGAACTGTGTGTTTGGACAGCCAACGGGTTTTTGTTCACATTAAGCAGGTGTTAGATCACCTGCTTCACCTGCCTTCCCACGTATTCTCGAGAGACTGGAGTGGGTGCCAGTAAACTTTCTATTTCTCCCTGACGTGTGTATAAGCGGCCAAATCGACTCTCGCTGTAAAGAATAGTCGAGCACTACTTCTTTTATCTAAGGTATTGGTAAAAAAAACTCCAACTCCGTTACTTGTTGAATGGACCAATAATACAAAGTCGATAAGTAAAGATTGGTTTGACTAACGTCCAGACGTCTTTTTGCAGTCTGCATCTTCTTTGTCAATCGAATCGATTCTTCTTCAGTGGGTACCGACCGCTCAAACGGAGAATCTTACTCGGCGGTGCTCTTATGATCAGGACGGTTGTTGATGAAACTGATTGTCCCCGATCATATTTTATTTCTCACTGGTCAATCGATCCTGAGTAGTGTATGATGGCTAGCACAAAGAGTAATAATAAATTAAGAACCGACTTTCCTCTAACTTTGGTTTTACCAAGTCGTATACTCCTGATTGACCGTTGCTATTCTCGATTGAGCGTGGAGCACGAAGTTGTTAGGAATAAATAATTTCGGCTAAAGTATCGACGTTCTTAAAAGAGCTCTGATTGTGAGCTTGTCGTTTTCCTGCGTTACGTTTCAAATCCCTAGAAAACCAGTCAATAATGGCACCCGCCTTTTGTTTGTGGTCAATACGTATTATGTGTCTCGTCTACCTATATTTGACAAAATAGAGGAAAGAATGACGTCCCTAATAATGGTTTGTTGATATGGGTTGAAACTCCGGTCTTTTTTTTTTGCTTGTGAATGACATACTCCTAACACTGGTTTTCAAATGCGCGATCGACAGCTTATAGTGATTTTTTATGCTGTCTACGTAGATACCACATTTCTAACGCATATATTAAAACAGGAATATTCCTCGACTGGAATGGATGGGACGGAGGAGTCTTTCATTATTATCTACACAAAGTTTTTGATATCTTGAAAAGTTCCTAAGTTTCTCGCTTCGTCTTGCTCAACTCAGGTGTAAGCTCATTCATCATATAGACTTTACGGCTCAAAAAGGCGTATCCTCAACTCGATGTTGTTGATAACGACATCATCCTAAGGACGCAACTGAACACCCCAATCTACATGGATTTGGGATATGAATTTGACTCCGACAACTTCCTTTCGCCATACAAAAAGTGGAAATACGTGAAGCGACGGTCTCATCCCATAATGAGTTGCTCCATTTCTTTGTGGTACTTGCCAGTGGAGAACCCTTACGTTCACCGTCGGGAGTGGGGCTTCTGGAATCGCGAGATAAAGTGGTGGTTGCGACTGTTATAATAAACAATCTTTCACTGTGCTCGTCTAATTCTGATCTAAAGGTCTTAATATGCACTTTTCAGGTATTCCCCTGAATCCAGAGTTAGCGAAAGGATTTGAATATAAATTTCAAAAAGTTCATGATCTTTTCTGTCGAGCCAGAAGAGTTGGACATGCCAACAAAATCCGAAAAAATTTCGTGCATAAAATGGAAGATGCATATAATACGAGTGATATATGAACGACTTTAGAAAAGCATACGAAAATTTCGAAGCGAGAATCACCAGAATCACGTGATTATCCAATGGAATTATGCCAGAAGATAGGTATAGCCCCATGAGAAGTTTCATTAGAAGTTAGGCGTCATCGCGCAAGCGTTGAGGTAGCGAGTGCATCGCTGTGGTTAAAGTCACTCTACCATGAACACAGTCTTTGCTTAGCTTTCGCGCCTTGGTTGGGCTATGCCATTCATGATCCAAGAATTGGTAAAGGATTTGATGAGGAAGATAAAAGCGCTAACTTTATGAAATAGTTTTTTCCCGGGCGTCTTTTGTTGGGGATATTGTGTTTAAAAATTTCCACACACCTATTTCGTAGACAAATTGTGCAGAAAACTTCCAGATAATCGATCATTGCAAACACATCACCTTCTCCTTTTTTCAGTGTAAAAGGTTCAAAGACAAGTAAAATTGATTTCACCTTTATCTACAGGCAGCGCATCGATGAGGGTTTTCAGAAAAGCAGCTAAAATTTGGCAGGAGGAAACATGCATTAATTTCTCGGAAGACAGCAGAGGTATCAAAATAAAAATTCTAGGCTTCTTTAAGTGTGTACATTTGAACGCTCACGATTCATTTTTAGCTCGAGATAGGATTGTTGTTTTCTATGGTCCTGGATGTTACTCTATGATTGGAAGAGTGGGAGGAGTGCAGGTTATCTCCTTAGGAAGAGGATGTGAATGGGTACGAGGGATTTCTTGGCATTTTTAGCACTTTCGTAATTTTTTTGTAGGAAAATCAAGAAACTGACATTGGTACCGTGTCACGTTACAATTACATAATGTGCAGGTTGGACTTGCTGCACACGAAATTGGCCACGCGTTGGGTTTTTACCACACTCAGTCGAGACACGATCGTGACGATTTCATTACACTTGATTTTCAGAACTTTAAGGTGAGTTTTCAAACGCACAAGATATGCACAGATGAGATGATGTTATTCTAGCCTCAATGGATTTCTCAATTCACAAAACAAACTGAGCACACGAACTACAACTATAATTTGACTTACGACTATGGAAGTGTCATGCATTACGGAGCGACAGGGTTTGTTAAGTACTCAATGCTTTTGGTGAAAAAATAAATAAAAAATCTTTTGACTGTAGTGTCTCTCTTAACGGTCAACCCGCTGTGATCCCGCGTGATATCAAATATGTGCCAGCGCTCGGATCACACATGATATCGTTCTATGAAAAACTCATGATGAACCTTCACTATAAATGCTTGGGTAGGAGTACTTCCACTTGCGCTTTCCATTTCCTGCTGTATTTATAATTCTTCAGTGAGAATACTTTTTTAGATATATGCCGTAGGGAATCCTCAGCAAAGTGCAAAAATGGCGGATTTCCTCACCCAAGAGACTGTTCTAAATGCATTTGTCCTAGCGGCTATGGAGGAAGACTTTGTGATGAGAGGGTAAAGTAATTAGACATCATGCGACTTTCGGAAATCATTCTAATATAATAATTTAGCCAAGTGGATGCGGTAAAACGTTAACAGCAACTTCCTCTTATCAAACGCTTGAGGATTCAGTGGGTGAGAAAAATGCGCGTTATGCAAAAGACGAGTTTGAGATGTGCCATTACTGGATCCAGGTTTGCGCATTTACTCTGAGCACTTGTGAAATTAGTGATTTCAAGACAATTATTCTCTAAGGGACCACCTGGTTCAACGATTGAAGTGGTACTTGATTCCTTCCCGAGAGGCGTGGCTGTCGATGGCTGCCATTTTGCAGGAGTTGAAATCAAAACAGGAAGCGATATACGTCACTCTGGTTACAGGTGAGGAATTACCGTAGTAAATGTTGACCACTCTTCTGTGGTGATTATAGTCCATACAATTCAGATTTTGTTCTCCAAATTACGCTGGGACGAGTTTGGTCTCTACACACCACATTGTGCCTATAATTACTTACAGCAGGGCAATTGAAATTAAGACTGTTTTCCGTTATCGACTTGGTAATATCCAGCCCACTGGCGAAACTATGTACGCTGATTCTGCGGAAACTTAGCACAAAGTATTACAGCTTCCCCTGGTTCGGGATCAACTGATACGACGACTCCCGATGCAACTTCTGAACCAACAGAAAGGCCAACTTCTCAACCAACAAAGAAGTCTCCTCGGCCACCAAAGAAAACTCCTCGACCAACAGCGAATCCAAGTACTTCCAACCCACGTTGCAGAGACATTGACATGTAAGTAGGATATATACACAATTTAGGTGTTGTCTCTAGACATTCAAACATCTATCTAGATGTCCTGCACTGGCAAAATGGGACTTCTGTAATACTGACGAGTACGACGGCGAGATGAAGAAAGTGATATGTCCACGATCATGCGGATTCTGCTAGTGTACGCTAATTTATCTGGTATAAATAATTTCGCACACTAATATTTTAGCATGCACATACACATCACAAACATATACATATACACATACACATACACCATACACATACGCATACACCATACACACATACACATACACATACACAAACCATACCCACATACCACACACACACACACACACACTCACACACAAACCTTACGTTTCTGTCCAAGTCTGATGTATCAAAGAAATCGCTGTCTGTGGCAGAAATTGTAGAAAGTTCCACCAATTTTTTTACTGTTTTTGTTACATGTATTTTATACGCATTCGAAGGTACTCACAGGTGAGTGTCTCAATGAGCAAACCTCAGTCAGTACTGAACTTAGTAATTGAACTGAAAACTGACCTATTCCAATAACGGCTTCTTACTCGAGCAGAGTAAAAATTAAATTTCTTGATAAAATCTTGATTACGCCTGATTCCAGTTAGGAACAAGGTCTTTAAAAATTGCTATCTTTTTTCTACCTATCTCTGATGTAGTAGAGCGTATCGTCTTCTATAAGCAAGCAAAAATAACACCTATCAAAACTTATAATTACTGAAAGCTTGAAGCAAGGTTTACTATGCCATGATGTAACTAGATTAATAAATATCACATCATATGTTCACAGTAGGCAGTTATCGCACATTTCTTGTCGGCTTGGGTGTATATATGGCTGTGGATCGATCGCGCAATGCGACTCACATGTGGCGTGCGATTCTGGTTATTTACTTACGTTTTTCTAGGGTTTGGAATGAACTGTAGATTGACGCTGACTCTGATATTCCAAAATTTTTGAACTTTGTATACGCTTTTCGTTCATAAGCTTGGGATGCTTACACTCAGAAATACTAGCGAGATTATTAAGCAGTGTAAAATGAAAATAAAAAGCCTTAGCTCGCACGAGAGAATAAATTTTCCCTACAGTTGCGCCACAAAAATCTAGGAATATTCATGGAACGGAGAAGTAATTCTTCAGGTAAATACAGAAAATTGCGCGACAATGCACGCTGTGTGTAAAACAAAATTTTGTACTCATTAGTGCAGCGCCATAAGAAAATATTCTCGAAAAGTGCATTTTTAGTTCTTGAGATCCATGCTTTGGAAGGCTATCAAAAGTACAATGGAGGATTTCTGACCAACAACAAAGGCTTCTGCAGTAAAGTGATTCTTGATAACGAAGATATACCAAGGAAAAGCTTAGGACGAATATTTACAAGACCTACAATCCATTAATCTCACCATTCAACCGATTTAGTAAATTTGAATAGTATTCTTCAACGGTAAAGACGGTGCTTGATTGAAAACGTACAGTTCATTTGACCTCTTGCAAAGCGTGCGGCAGTGAATACATCGGCAAAATAGGTAGGCTGTTCTGGATCCGTATAAAAGAATGCCTAGCCGATAAGGATAGAGTAAGTTAGACAAGTTAATTCACTAGGCGTGCGTAGACACCAGGCACATAACAGGAAAAACTTCGAGGTAGAGTAAGTATAATTGCGCAAAATAGGAAAACCTCAGCGCGCCAAAATTACCAAAGCGTTTGAATCTTCAACAAAAATTCAAATGTCAGTCGCAAATATGAATGTCTTGTCATCACGCCTAATTTCGCGCAATATCTCAGTTTAGTTTATAGTGGATCTGAAACACGCACGTATCTCGGCCATACATCAAAGAATCGGTGCCGTTGGTCTAGTATTGATTAGTGGACGTTACTCAGTATAATTAATAGGAAAATGATCCATAGCATCACTGCTTTTCAACCTCGCAATAAACATTTGATATAATTGTCAACAATGTTTAAAGCCTTATCGAGATTAATACGTCAGAGCCACATACATGTTTCGGAGGCCTCGCCCTCTTCGCCAATGGAACACGACTCACATTAAGCCCTGCATTGTTTACTACGAGGTTAAAAACAATCGATGCTATGGATCATTTTGTATC
The DNA here is from genome assembly GCA_019055375.1 of Parelaphostrongylus tenuis. Classification (NCBI taxonomy): domain Eukaryota; kingdom Metazoa; phylum Nematoda; class Chromadorea; order Rhabditida; family Metastrongylidae; genus Parelaphostrongylus; species Parelaphostrongylus tenuis. Next base: position 37,251 of record JAHQIW010004165.1, on the reverse strand, counting down.
TACCAGCCGTGACCCATCGGCTAAAAAGCGGTGATAGCACAGAGTCATTGCAAGCTGTGCTGTAGCCACATACGCCTCCCTTCTTGCTACAGTGCAGTGCTTAATGTAGGGTGGAATGATGCCGAAACATTTGTACAACCTGGCTTCCAAAAAAAGTTTACATTATTCTACCTTTACCAGTGCAACATATATATTCATGGCACGATGCCAAAAGTACGAAAGCCTTGCATTTACCCAACTGAACAAAACACTTTGGCGAGGTGGAAAGACGCAAACTGGCAAATCGGCAGTGGTGAGAACCGCACAAGCTCCTTCTTTCTCGCAAGGCATTACAGAATAGTACACCTTATAACCATTTCATTGATTGAAACATAAGCTTATACGGACTCAGATTTTTTATTGCCTTTTTTTCATGAGCACCCTAACTCGTAAGTGTTAAGTAAATTTCGGCTTACTTTTCAGCTTCTCTCTTCTTTCCGAGCTAATCAGATTCTATTCGATTGTTAACAGCCATTCATTTGTGTGATTTCGGTCTTCGTTGTTACATTGAGCAGTATCCATGGGAGTACAGATCAACTCGTATAAATTGAACTTACTCAGCAGTGCCTTATTGTGTAAAAAAGTAGTTGACTGGCAACCTCTTGAATTTGCTCGAAATACCACTTCTTGGGATTTCAATCAAAAAACTACTGGAATGCCTCTTCCTCGGCTCGGCGGCCACGCAGGAAATGCTCCATTAAGCGGAAAAGACCATAATTGGGCGACGTAGAATCTGGACTGTAGGCTGGGAGCGGTAAGATCTCGACTCGCTCTAATTAATCAATTTTTTTCTTGGTCGTCTTTGCAGTGTAAGGTTTGGCAATGTCTTGCTGAAACAGCGTGCGCTTTTACCAGATCAGTGTCGGGTACTTTTCCTTCAACGCGTCGTAGACTCGATGCAACTTCTCTTTGTTCAATCTATTATGGAAGTATTCTTGAAATATTCCCATGAATTTTGTTAGGGAACTTTTTTCTCAAGCTAGTGCAAATTCTTCATTCTTCCGCCTTTGACAGCAGCGATGATACTACAGGTAGATGTTCAAGATAATTGATAAGCAAGCTTTGAGCTTCTAACAAATTTGAACCCGAGTTTCACCTTTTCCGACGGAGCCTAATGCCACTGCATCATCAAGCCTTTGCATCTATTATCACTCGTTTCGCGATATATCTCGTCGAAGCTGTCAGCAAACACGGTCAACGGTTTGCTCTGATACCTCATTTTATATCGAATTAATTAAACTAACAGTTATTATAGATGCGTATGCACGTATATATGTACACATATACTACATATATAATAATAATAATAATAATAGTAAAAGGATAAAGCTCTCGACGTTGATCAATCCTTCACAGATACGCCATGCATTTGTCTTCAATTTTTAACTTCGCTTGAGGTGATTGAATACATATCTGGCCTTTACAATGACTCAATGGCCTCCCACTGCATCGATACCACTGGAGCTTATCCTCCTCAGACAAGTCTGAGATCCATCTACTACCAATTCACCGACCCCGGAAGGGTGGATGGTTTGTTGAACCATGATCGAACTATTAGGTCTCGTGTGCGATGCAGAGCACCTCCAGTCACTGCGCCACATGCGCTATATATATATATATATATATATAATATATATATATATATGTATATATATATATGTATATATATATTTCTTCTCTTTGTTTTGTTTTTTTTTCTTTACTACCTCATCCTCCGGTGAAGGTAAGAAGCGGTTTCAACTCCCGTCTGAAGGTGCAGATTTTCCATATCTTTAATTCATTTGACATCCATGTCTCTTTTTAGTTCATCGTTGCAAGAAAACAGACATTGTCACACAAGGACTGCCTTAAATCCTTTTATTTGGAAATAAACCAAGATTAGCCGAAATAATCCACCTACTTAGCATATCGATGCTCATAGTTGACCACAAAACTTGTTCATAGGTGAGCCAGTGACGAAAAGGAACAGAGTACTACAGTGTCTCGAAGTGAAAATTGCAACACCCTTTCGGCAACAGCAGAGTTTCATATATTTGTTCGATTGGTGCATAATGATGTGAAGTTCGAAAATGTTGGACGAGTCGACACAATGCCACCTGAAGATCCTGTTCAGCAAAACGTCGACCTAAAATTTACGTGTACCTATTCTTCTTTCCAAAGCTGTGCACAAATTTCAAATGTTCATGAATTACTGTAGATAATAACATCACAAAGCAAAGCCGAGAGTTTCCCACCGGCGCACATTCTTGGCCCAATACTAAATAGAAGAAATGCGAATGGATGGAATTCTTGCCGATCAGTGGTACGCAACCACCGCTTTGGGATTGAAACTAAGCGGTTCCTCGAATAAAGTGGTGGTCCTGAAACTGGTTCCCATTACTTGTTCATTACTAAAACTTTTTCACTATTATGTTCTCTCACAATTTTGGCAGTAGGCAATAAACACCAAAGTTATTAACCAGAAGTAAAGAATTGGCCTTCGCATTCGCATCAGCCTGAACACATTTCTATTATCTCTCAGGCAACAAGATTAATCATGGCTTTGAGCAGACATCTTTGAGCTGTCTTTTGCTAACACACTTTTCCATGCTTGCCACATCTTGTCCGCTCAAGGAAACCTTCATCGCAGTTAGTTGCTTTACGAGTACGAATTGGTACGCGGTGCACAGATCATCTTCTTCAAGAGAATCAAACGTCCAAAGCTCAAGGATTTATGTCCAATAGAACAGTGCTTCGATTGTTTGCTGAGTTCCGCGCCGACACCCAACTTGAAGGATCACCTGCGCTCTGGACGTCCACGCGAAGCTAATAGAGAGGTCGTCATCGAAGCAACTGAAGAGGATCCGACTTTGCTATTGAGGAGTTGGTCAACGACTTCTTTCAGTCAATGGTGCATACCCGAGCAAGAGCAAGTTCGAGGCATCATATTTTGCAGTAAAGGATGGAAAACTTTCTTGAAATCAAGGATGACGAGTTTTATGAGTGCAGTATTCATTTGTTCTATGTGAGATGGCAGACAATGTGCTCAGGTTCTTGGCCAATACTTTGAATAGTGTTGCTGAGCAATTTTGATTGATTCTGGTTAAAATTAGGTGTTTGCTGCTTTAGTGCCAAAACTTATGAGAAGACCCAATGACATTTTGAGTGTGTACTCGAATTACATTCTCTCAAAACAAGCGATAGAAATGCATAGTAAGGATAAAATGTATGCTGTTTGTGTGAGATTGTATTTTACCTGCTAAAAATAAAAAATTTCTAAGGTACGTAGGCGTTTCTCCAGAACAGTACTCAACGGAAGTCTTTCTAGTGATATTCCATCCTTCTATGACATAAAGTGCCAGTAGCCTCTAAGCTCTGCAGCACAACTACCCATGTGCCCGCTGTGAAATGGAAGACAAAAAGTAACTGCTCAGAGTGCGAAAGGCGATCCCCTCGTTAGAACAACGCATTAAGAAGGCTCTTCCAGAAACCATGCATAGTGTTCAAATTTCTCTTTCAAGCTCTCGAAAAATTACTGTGAGGACAAGGACAAAAGCTCTAATCGGTGAAAAAGGCATCCAATTAGTCGCGCATCCAAAAAAAAATACCCGCCGCCTCCAAAAAATTAACCGATTAACAAGGCCAGTTGACGTTCGTAGCCGACAGCACCGATGTCTTATATTGATCAGAGGATATTAACAGATCGATGGCTCCGTTGATATATTGGTATCACATCACGCGCCTAGAGTTGGATGAAACGTGGGTTCAGCTCTCCCCTGTGGCCCAAAGTTTTGTGATGCTACTGAAAACTCTTAGACATATAGTATAAACAGGGATATTTTACATGTGATGGTTTTCGATATGTGATGATTACAAACGAAATGCAGTGGAACGAAAGTTTTGTAGTTTCCATTCAGAAATCAAGGTAATGAAAAGGTACCACGACCTAAAGACTTGTAAGAACCTGCGCTGCAAACATTAGCCTTTTTCTATTTAAAAATGGTTAGCTTCACTGATTACGAATTGTGGAAACGCTCTCAGTGTCGTGTAACTATAGAGGAAAAATTGGGACTAGTGGGGATCAGAATTTTGCCTCCAGAGTGGTGGTCTCAACTAGTATAGCAATGAGAAAAGTGGTAACAAATGGTCACAACTTGAATATTTAAATTTGCAGCGATAGAATGAAAACAATGGAAAACCTTTATGTTCGATTGTTTTCAAAGACCTTGCTCAGAACAATCTATAATCTGGCAACATACCTTTCGTTTCAAGTGTTTTCTAAAGACCAAGCTCAAATTTCACTATGCCTGATAAGTCATTTTTTGAGCCATGCATGTGGTGTTTTATAGGGCAGCTTACAGAGCGTGATACACGTGTTTTAGCCTTGACAGCCTCGCGAATCGGGCAATACCCTTCATCTTGATCCAATTTTCTCGAAGGAAACCCAACCCCTACATGGAATTGGCGCAGAAGAACTTTTTACATGTATTATTAAGTGAAAATATCACTGGATGGACAATTCGATTAGGATTGAAAAAAATGTGAGGCATGAATAATACATTTAATGATACCAACCAAGAGCAATTGAGTGTCAAATACTGCCCATTCACTGATATTTCACTTAATTGCACTTGTATAAAGTTCGCCTGCGCCAACTCTATATAGGGGTTGGGTTCCTCCGAGAGGATTGGCTAAAGACGAAGGGTCCTGCCCGACTGATGAAGCTGTCAAGGTCGAAACGCGTGTATCGGGCTCTATAAGTTGCCCATGAAAGACCACATGCATGGCTGCAAAATCTTATGAAGCATTATTCGATAACATTCTTGAGCCTTTCATGACGTCTGTCGTGAGACTTACTAGGTATAAAAATGCGCGTCCGCGGTTTTTATAGAATACAAGACATCAATCAAAAGAGTTTTTTTTACTGAAATTTATTCCAACATAATTTCCATCATCAAGAAGAACATTTTCCCAGTTTTTGGGTAATTTGTGAATGTCTTCGAATTTGATTTGAAAAATGGCAGAATTTGGAAAAAAATTCAAAACTGCTAGTTTGCATTTGAATTTGGTAATTTGACTGGTAAATGACGATGTGATGTCGAGAGAGTATAAGGCGGGTAAGGTAAAACCTTCTATCTCAGCTCGTTTATAACCTTTTCATTTGGTTTTGCAACATGGAGTTGAGCGTTATCATACAGAAAATTGCAAAGTATGCATGATTAATGGAGCTTAAACAATGACATGGCTACAGAAAGGACAGTAGGAAGTGGATCACGATAACCGAAGCAAGAGAGAACAGCTTCGAAGATTAATCCTGCTTGAGCGACCACAAAAAGCTCCATTAATTTGCGCGCCGCTTCACTAGCATTTTCTCCTAAGCGCCATTCGTGCATGCATAGCAAGCAAATTTCTTCCCACGGTAGCTGCATATTGAAGCAAGTACAGGAAAGTTGCATATCAAAAGGTTCGCAATGAAGCGCACAATTCAGTAAAACCAAATCAAGCAATTTCAATTACTTCTGGTCAATGAATCTGCAAAATAAATTATCCTTACATGGTGTCTTTCGGATACAAAAGTCGTTATCTTCAAAGCCTCTTAAAAACCATCATATAATATATTTCACATATGGAAAACATATAAGTAAAGTTCTCAAAAGTACTTTCAGTCAGAAAAAGAAATTGCATATCTTCCCGCGTCTAGCATGGTATAAGTGCTATAACAGATCTCATTATAGGCTCAGGATATGTTATCAGGTTATATATTGTTTTGAGCAAGGTATATAAAAGCAGTCAAATGTGTAAAGATATGATTCATTCTATCTGCCATGGACGATTCAAGTGTTGGTCACTGCAACGTCAGGGGATTCTCTCACTTAACATGCCGTGATTTGTTATTCGACGTCGATTCCTTCGTATCAAGGGTTTACTTCTTGCAAGGATTGCTTGGACCGAAAGGCACCGAGCCACTTGTGAAGTTGTAATGCCGAAACACGTGTCTGCACTGTACAAGTGCCATAAGAGACCTCATAATAGGCTGAAGATTATATTATCAAGTTATGCGATGGAAAACGTTCCATGGAAGTATACGGCGCGAGATAGAAATGAATACAGTCCTCATTATTGATCACATGTAATCATGAACTCATAGTACACAGTATAAACAGTGCGAGAACAGTTCAGCACAAATAAACTCACTTCATCAGTACATTTGTATTGATGTCGGCTGGTACCAGATGGTACTCGATAACCACTAAAGACTAAGTCTTTTGAAGAATCCTGAAATTTCGGTCCCAATTGGAAATAACCGGAACGTCTCCTTGATACAAGCACGCAGATACGGTAACTTAGTCAAGATAGTGGGATCGATCTCTGAAACTTATAAGTGTGAGGGAACTACAGAATAAGAGAAGGCAATAACATTGAAACAGTTGCAACCAGATGCACCAATAAAGATGTCGAATGCAATTTTGACAATTTCGTAACTTCAAACCTTCTAAAACGCCCAACGACAGAATTCACTTCACTGCGTAGTTCGTCTTGAATGTCTGGATGACGTGCAACATTGAAAAGATTGTAGATAAGCATTGGAGCCGTCTGAACATTAGAGAAGGAAATATTTGGCTTAGAGTTTAAACGGGGTTCATCTTAGTTATTCCATTTTATGCTGCCCGTCATCTCATTCACTGTATGGATCCTAGGCATTCTTGCATTCAAGTCGTTTCCTCGAATTCATCCTTCACAAAATTTTTTGTGATCAAACAAGTTGTTCTGACTAAGGCGTTCGCTGATTAATTGCAAGAAATCAAACCAGCAATCGCTCCACTCTATCTGATACATTGCATATTAAACCACTGTGGTTATCCCACTAATGCACGAGTGAAAGCAAAGCAAAACGGTTTCAATAAACCACACAAGAGACTTCATTTTCAGAAGATCAATTTTACCTATGCTCTATGTATTTTGTTTTGTTTACACAAACCATCTTTCTCAACAATCACAGTCGACTAAATAACTATAAGTGACTCACTGTGCTTAGACCATCTGAAAACATCGATAGCAAGATTATTTTCAAATCTCTAACATTCAGCTCCTTTCGATTGATTAGAATACTCGCAAATTCTTTCATCTTCCGATTGCATCGATCCTCGTAATTTATTGACAGCTTCATCTATCAATAAATTTGCTTCACTGAAAGATTACCATTTTGTGAGAATGTCTAATCAGCAAGAATATTGCATAGTTGTAGAAAGCGTCTTCCAATTCGACCATCTTTCTCCATTTTGGCGTAGGAAAGTAGCGATAGATAGGAAATGCGAATTTCAATCTGAACGTTGCAAGCTACACATTAATACTTTCAAATTTTTGAAAGTGAAGAGATCATGAACGCCTGTGTTCATTCCTTCGGTGCCCTGAACGGTATATAGATCTTTGCGGACGATGAGGGTCGCTATAACCTTTAGCCGGGTAGGGCGTCGAGACGTCTACGAAGGACTGGTGTGTGCTCCAAACAAAAAATTGAGTTACTTGAGTTCTCAAAAAAGCCTTATCATGAAAAAACGATAAAATTTCATTGATGACTTTTGTTCAAATATCTGCAGCAAAATTAACGCTAATGCTAACCAAAATCTTGTTTTTCGTAGGAAGAAAGCCACATCCTTAAGAAAAGGAATTTCCAGCTGCTGTTGAACGTTTTCTCATATCTTCTTGATGTTTTCGTACTCAATCAATATCTTGACATTTTGATCTTGATAGTTAACTTGTTGTGTGGAAAGATTTCCATAGTACGTTGTGCTGATGAATAAAAGATGACGTTTTGCAGTGATACTGTATTTTTACTAATACACAGCGTTTTTTTGGGCGAACTAGTTAGATTTCGATTCTTATAAAATTCGCCGGAAAAAAAACTGATATCATTGAGAGAGCCTTTACAAATGTATTTGTAGGAGCAATAATGGCACAACTTCTTTTGAAATTCCTACTTCTAAAAACAACGTTTTTCACTTATAAGGGGACAAATGAAAAGCCGACCTCATTTCTTGACAGGAATTTTTCATAGGAATGTTATTAACCATTCTAAAGCTGGAACTTGAGACTACAGCCTCACGTCGCTGATCTTTCAAAACACCCTGTCACAACGACGTAACATTTAGAAAAATATGATGTTTCATACTCGCCGTGCGCCTTCATATTACGCGAGGAATTCGCTGAAGCACTTGGAGCATATCGGGGTGTAAATAATTTTTCGTAATACCATACGCTTTTGTCTGAAGTTTTTTGCCGATGCGGTGGAAAAAACCCCCAGTTAAAAACAGTATTTCAAAACGCAATCAAAACCTCACTTCATGATTAAGCCGGTAAACAAGATCGCGAAAACGTAAAAACTCGATCGAATTTACTATACTAAACGGTACTTTTAGAAAGAAGCACAACACCGGATTATTGGAGTTTACGATATCGAAATGATTATTGATAGCCTGAAGAAAGAGCTACGATTCGGCGAGGTCTAAAGCACAAATCCTTCCTCCTACACCGCTATCAAAATAGCTTTTACATCAATTAGATATATTTTTGATTCCTCGAAACTTGTGTTATCGAATGAGTACTAGCTGAAGAAAGAGTTTTGCTCAGCGAAAATGAGAAGCAAATAAACAACCGATCTCATTCGCTGGAGAGATAATATTCATGGGTGCGTTGGTAACCATTTGAAAGTTCAAACTTAAGGTTACAGTCACATGTCGCCGGTTCTTCAAAAGACCCCTCTGAAACGTTGTATCATTCAGATCAAACTATGTTTCACACTCGCATTTCGCTAAAATTTTATCACGCGCATAACTCGCTGAAGCCGAAAAAACCATATCAGTGTGTAGAGAAACTTCCTTAATACCTTAGTCAATAGCTATATTTGGAGTTTCTTTCAGAGCAGAGAAAAAATTCCCAATTGAATGACAATATATCCATCGCCTTGCTTCGCCCCGCTCCTTGCCACGGCCCTCGCCTTGTCGAATGGCCTGTAAACAAACTTGCCAAAAATCTAAAACTCAATTTATCTTCCCTACTAAACCGTATTCAAGAAAATAAACAGATCGCTGGAATCACGAAACCCTACGCTCTCAGATGATTACTAACAGTTAAGAAAGACTCTATCCATCGAGATTCAAAGCACATATCAAAAAATCAGGTAAAATCAAAAGATCAAAAGAGTCTCTTGGAAAGCAGACATGTTTTTGAGTTCTCTGAGCTTGTGCTATAGCTTGAGTACTAACACTCTAACGAAGGAGTTTTGCACAGCGAAATATAAGCGATATAAGAGAAACACGTGGTTAATATGGAACACGATTTTATTAGGAATCTTACAGTGTGATAAAGGTGTGTTTTAGAAAAAAATGGCGAGGTAGGCGATGTAGCGACAAATCTATAGCTTTTGAATAGTTATTGATAAATCCTTATGAAAAGTTCTCCTCCAGCGAAATGAGATCGGTTTTTCATTTGTTCCCTCGTAATCAGAAAGAACCAGATTGGGCTTTCGCACTCTGAAGGATGAGATTTCGCGACATTAGCCCCAAGTCACTGCGCTTTTGTGCAACATATCGATTAACCTGTGAAACGTTATGATTTCTCTGACTGCTACACTTCAATAAAAAGTTCTTCGCTAAAAACAAAGGTACTACGGAAATCGTCGAGATTTTAACTATAGAACAATTTACCAAGAGCCTAGCGAAGACGCTCCAGCGAGAAATGCTTGAGTGCGCAAGATATTTATATCTTTAGTGCCACAGTGCACTAAAAATCGTTCTGAATATAGAATGAACCTGCAGAATTTTCGAGAATTGCAGCTACCAAAAGGTTGTTGGATCTCTCACAAGGATAAAAAACGCGCTTTTCCAAGAAGCCTGAAAGGATACAGACATCGAAAAAGACCGAGTTTGCGAAATGTAATTATCTTTTCCACTGTTACAGCGCTCTGAATATTCTTTCCAGAAACCAAAATATACCGTTGAAACTGTCAAGATTTGCCCTGTCTAATAATCATTGATTGCTCACGAGAGAAATTTTAACCGACGAGTAATGTTTTCGGAATTCATTTGTTTTTAATTATTGAATGATTGCCAAAAATTTTACAAAACGAACAAATAGTTGTCAAAGGGCTCAAACAAGGTTGAGATAATGAGGAAAAATTTGTGTACCTCCATATCTTCTGCGTATTGCATGGCTATGAATAAAGAATTTGAGCAAAATTACGCATTGATATGAGAAATGAGAATCCGAACTGCACTAATGATGAAGAAAATTATTGAGAGTTATCGGTAAAGTGAGATCGTATGCAATAAGCATCACTATTGGGTCATAAATGGAGCAGTTACGTTATTTCTAAAAAAAAATAACCTCATTGAAGTCTGCTCTATCATATTTGACCATTTACTGACAGCAGAAGTCCCACTTATTGACGAAAAAACATGAATTTTTTCAACAATAATACCACGCTAGCATTAGAAGGCACTTGCTGCCTCTACATAGCCGTTTAAACCGTCCGCCACCTGCAAATGGCGCCGTCTGCAAAGGGATAGGTAAATCTATAACATCATAACCACCAGAAACGTTTAAATAGGAAGGAATTTTGTTTGATTATCTACTAGCCAAAATCTGTTAGCGTGAATGAGTTCAATGTTGATAGCGATCAACCGTGCATACCGCTGACGGTTGGTTGTTCGACAGCTAGATGCGTTTGCAGCATAGGAGTGATGTCAAAACAGCGTGGGTAATGCAACTGTTCGAGCATGCGCCCCTGCATAACGTAAATGTGGGTTTAAGTCCCACCTGACGCAAAAATTATGCACAATCCTCTACATCAATGGGTAAATTAATATCATCATACAACAGCTGGAAGCGGGTAAATAAAAAAGAATCTGTTTGATCATCTAGTGCATTTTGTTTCGAAGAGAACTTCTAAGTGCGTTGTAGCAGCGAAAGGAAGCTAAGTTTCGCTCAGCGCGACAATGGCACCAAACCACCGCAACAAATCCTTTTTTAAAAACCAAATACGTCGTTGGAATCTACGAGATTTAAGCGATCGACTGGTCTCTGCAGTCCAATGAAAAAGCTTTGTTCAGCCAAAATTTTCTGATGAACATAAATTCATTTTTCGTTGACAGCGCAGCAAAAGGACTGTTCCGAATATTAGTAAGATTTCAAAATTTTTTAAGATCTAAGCTATCGAATGATTACTCAAATTTCAAGAACAACCAGGAAATACGTTTTTCTCAAAGGCTAAAACTTAGTGCGCTTATCAGAAAAGTATCAGGCGCAATATTCTTTTCGTTGATTGGTACACAAATGCTCTTCTCAGATTTCTAGTGATCAGTCGGAGCCTTGCGCAGCGCAAACACTGCTTTGCGTCGTTCTTCTGCGAATGTCCTAATAGGTTGGAGAACAAGTTCTGAGAAAAAGCTTGTAACTTTTTTGGGTGTCGGCCATTTTTTGTGTTTTTGGGCTCATTTGAAAGCCCGTCTTCTCCCGCGTTAATTGGTATATAATTTATCTACTTAATCCAAGATGGAGTTAACAAGCGAGCAGATTAGATTGTTGATAATGCACGAATGGCTGTTGGGTTCAAATGCAACGGTGATAAGTGAATGCATCAATCTGGCTTGAGCTCGCTTGTTAACTCCGTCTTGAAATAAGTAGATAAAATATTCACCAATCAACGCGGGAGAAGACGGGCTTTCAAATTAATCCAAAACACAAAAAATGGCCGATAACAGAAGAAGTTACAAGCACTTTCTCAGAACTTTTTCCCCATTCTATTATTTCTCACTTCTCTCCAATTCGGAGCAACATTATACCTTTTGAAGAGAGTGTGACCTACGGAATGTGATTAGTGACGAAGAACGAAAATGCCTCTGACTAAACGAAAGAGTATTGTATGCAGAGTGTTCACATTATTGAAAGTGGATAGTTGTTTTTTCAGTTTTTGATCGCTAACGCGTTGCTGATCGCGTTGATGCTACGCTTGGCACGTTTCGTGGTCCTCAGCTGGCGAGCGTGCTCCACTGAGATTGTGGAAGTTTTCGAGAAAAATTTAGATTTTCATTGCCACTTTAGTACCTTTTGTGATCATTAAATGGCAAAACATGATAGAAGAGACATCAACAAGGCTTTGAATAGAAAAAATAACGTGAATACTCTCACCAACACAGCGCATCTTTGAGAAGGAAAAAAGTCTGCCATTCCCTCAAAGCGATGCATGTAAGTTTCTTAGGAATCGTGAATTGTAGGAAGTGCGCCCTCAAGCGGCAGTTTCAGAGCACTGCAAAAAATGTGAAAAAAAGAGTTGGAAATGCGTCGTTATTTCGCCGATGTGGCTTTCATATTGAAAACTAAGAAGTCCGCCTAAGCGCTTTCATTACTAAGACTACGCTTTTTATGGGACCGTGAATTTGGAATAGAAACTTATCCCTTAAGTGCAAACGAATCCGCGGTCAAAGAGGACAATGGCTAGCTATTGCGAGTACAAAGGGTAATCATTCTTTCGTCAGTACAACATGCAACGAAGGTCTTTCCAGAAGCCAATTTTGGTGTCAAATTCTGTACTCGTCAGACTGTCGAATTTCTGCAGAATTAAGATACAGTGGGGGAAAACATTATTCTCAATGTAAATACGTGTCATTTTGGATGGATGCGGTTCTTGTTGAAACGAAGGAAATTTAGGACGCACAACGTTCCATACTCTACAGTTATGACCACAGAAATCTCTTCTGTGATATTCCACCATTTAATGATGATAATGTCTCCTCAGAAGCTCACTCCACGATGTGAATTTTCGTGCTTCAATTGCAGCGTGCGAAAATGTGAGTTGAATGGATTTCCATGCTCGTGGTTCGTTAGGTGATAAGATGACCTTAAAGAACGTCTGGAGCAGTGGCTAGAGGTGCTCTGTGATATAAACCGACGATCAATCGATGCTCCTTGGCTCCATTCCACGTTCAAGTCTCACCTAGCCTTCCATTCCTAAGGGTGTGTGAAGTGGTACCAGGTTTCACTGGGAGGACAGCAGCATTGACTTGACACATCGCTAGGCTACTGCGCCTACTGTTGTAAGGGCCAAATATGCATACAGTCACCTCCAACGAAGCTAAGAATTGAAGACGAATGCATCGCGGATCCCCTGAGGCGATGATCGACGTCGAGGGCTTGATCCTTTGTTCCTGTTGGATTCTGAATACTTGACATAATACTTCGAAAGATTGACATTCTATAGACGTTGGCATCAAAGCCAATTTATGGAAGCATCGAAGACTTAGCTTGTTGAGCGGGTGTGAAATTAGTAGTAATAGCCAATGATGTTGTTGTTCAATGCAGTCCGTAAGAGTGTTAAACTCATTACCGAGGATGTTACGTCATAGTCGTGCGCATTTCGGAGGTCTCGTCCTCTTCATCAGTGGCCCACGTCCCCACACTGGAGCCACACTTTATAACAGGAATGGGGAGACGTATAAGGTGATAACATAACGTACAATGACACTGTATTATCACCACATCTTCGGCTGAGAGATCGCGGCTGGTAGATATAGAACGATCCATCTCATCGACTGTTTTCTAGCCTCGCAATAGTGTAGGGCGAGGGCCACTGATGAAGAGGGCGAGACCTCCGCAACGCGTATGGCTCTTACGTCACAGCCTCTGTAGAGCTTTGAACATTCCTACAATCTATATTGTATCCTTATTGAGAGGTTGAAAAATAGCCGATGAGATGGATCAGTTGCTGTTGTTGTTGAGTTAGTACAGATCGCAGTAGGAATCGTAGGCTAATATTGGGCGATGCCGCCTTTTTCAAAGCCTGGGCGTACACGAACTAGAAGTTATCGCTGCTATAAGCTAGATATGGCAATATTTTTTTGGACAGCTTCCACACTTTTATGGACACCTAACGTATCACACAGTCACCATATGGTGTATGAATCGGTTGAATTTAGGAAATCAATAATCATCATACATCTCATAATGTTATCTGAGCCAACTTCTCACGTGGGCTGTTGAATGGGCTCTCGTGCAGCCCGATACACGTGTTTCGACCTTTACAGTCTCGTCAATCGGGCAGAACCACATGAACCACATCCCATTCAACAGATCACATGACAAGTTGGTTCAGATAACACTTATGAGATATATTGAAATTTGAGCGTGGTCTTAAGAAAACACTCGAAAAGAGCGGTATAATCATCATGCAGTCGACGAACCAAATTCTTGAAATAATTGCTTCAGTTCGCTTGACAAAGGGGGTGAAAGAGCTTAAAAAAGTCCAAAAGCTCAAAAATGATCTCGGAACGCTATCAATGCTGTACCCATGGATGCTCTGGCGCTTATTGGGTACGTTAAGTATTGGATGACCACAGTGAAGACATGGCATGATGGACGAATGGTTTTTGTACTGATATTATTCATACACAAAAGCTTCATTTCAAAAAAAGAATGAGAGCATGCATAGGAAAACAGGAAACGCACACAGAATAAGAATAGCAGAATTTTTCTTCAAAACACAGAAAAAAGAGGTTTGCTTTCTTAGAGGTCAGCTAATAGTCATCCGATTACTGCAGAAGAGATAGTCAACACAAGAGCACATTGGAAATCCTTCGACAATTGTTCAAGGATCGTCCTGTATCCTCCAGAACTCGACAAGTAATGTGGGGTCATTGAGGTCGCCCGCCACTCATAATTCGTGCAGCGATCCACACTATTCGGATAGATTTGATGCGACGGCTACGAAGATCAGAAGCGAAGAAGATCAACAGCCGTGGACAGGGATCATTGTGGCTCTGATGAAGATAAAAGCGTCAAAAACGTTAGTCATAATAACAAAAAAAAAGCAAAAACCTCATGTTAGCTCAGCATTAGATAGAGAAAAGCCAGTCTGTGGAGAGGAAGTTGCAGTGAAATAGAGCGGGGATGAATAAAGACTGTCGGAGAGGTACATATGACATACATGTCAGTCATTGTGGCTTAGACGATGAAAAAGGTCTTAAATAGCTTGCAGAGTGGTTTTAAGGAGTCACGATTACCGCCCGGACACTATAGCGCCCATTTGAAAGTTAGGTGTTCAAGTAGGAAACCGTTCGTAATCGAAGAACAACTTTCGATTCTTGTGTTGATCTCAGTTCTGCCATGGTTTGAGTGATCGATGAACTCGAAATGCTCTGTTTCAGCATGAAAAATTTTCAATCAAGGCTTACAAACACTTTCGCTCTTACTTCTATCATCCTTCTTACATGAACTTTCTTACAGTTCTGGTTTTTGTATTGATAACAATGACACTGAATGGTGCCCCATAATCTCCCCAGAAATTGACTCACATAACCTTGCTGACCGAAATTTTCCGATCACAAGTGTAATGGAAAACGGGTATTGTTTGGAGAATTAACTTCTAATTTACTCTACTCTTTCCGGGGTTCCTAATATTTCCACTGTACTAACGATGGTTTCGTTTTACCTCTCGTAGCACCATTTAACCTGTCGATAGCTGTCAGCAAATAGTTGTCAGCAGGAATAATTTTGAGGAGACAAATTGACTTGAACTTCTCAACAAAAACTGGGGTCGAATCCAAGTTTTCTTTGTGTATTGAAAACCGTTAATGTATTTGATATGTATCTTGCCGTCAAAAAGAATCAAGCAGAAAATAAAGTACAATCTTTCATTTTATCAACTCATTAAGGTGAAATCTGAAAAATATTTCACTGATGGTTCGATAATATTATTTAATTAGCTCCGTTACATCGATTAATTCCAAGTTCTGATGTGGTTCTGCATTCGGAATCCTCTTTTCAGTTGTGGATATCATCCGGGAATCAACATCTTTTATCTACTCTAGTAAGAATTTCTTTGATTCCTATTCTCTCGTATATGCTGGACATGGTATGCTTTCACAACTTGACTCAACCACTTATTCATTCACTGCTTATACTTGTACATTTATTATTTTTCTTGCACTTATGTTCACATTCGTTTCACAGTCGTCTCCAGCATAGACATTTTAGGTGCACAAGTATACTCTGCCGTTTTTACGGTGTAAATATTCAATGAATAGAAAAAAATTTTCACATTAAAGTTTACTTGAACATGATTTCCATCACCGACAATAATATTTTCCCAATTCTTGGGTGAATTGTAAACGACATCGAAGAAAAAATTTGTTAAGTAGAATTGCGGAGTACCGTACAAATTTTCTTAAAATTGCTAATTTGCTGTTTGTATTTGGTAATTTCAACTGATACTCTGACGGTCAATGTTGGAAGAGTAAGACGAGTATTCAAAACCTCTTAAAACCTCCCACCTCAGTTCTTTTATGACGCTTTTGATCAGTTTCGCAACATGAGGTCGAGCGTTATCATGCAGCAAAATCACTTCGTCGTATCTTATAACCCATTCCGACGGTCATTTTCTCTTGTTTATTGTTGTCGGTAAAGTTTGCATTAATCGTCTCACCAGATTTCACCATCCCGCAGTAGTCTGATCCTACCAAATGCACACCTAACCTTCTTTCCATGAATATTTCATCTTGAAGTCGATTTTGCTGGTTATCCGGGTCGGTCCATGATCGTTTGCGCCTTGAATTGTGAAAATAAATCCACTTTTTGTCTCCGGTCGCCATGTGATATAAAAGTCTTCCTTTTCGTCGGCGGCGGTTTTCGTCAAATTGAACAGGAAAGCAAAGTTTTCCGCAAATGGCGTTGCTTTGGGATACAAAAGTCATCGTCCTCAAAGCTTTCAAACAGAAAGAATAGGTTTTGCATACCTTTACTTTAACTATTATTGCCGATTAACTAGTTATTTGAACGCGGAATATTATTTTCATATCTGACATAAACTATCCTTATCAGCAGACTTAAGCTACGCCCAACGAGAGAAGGGCAGCGGCGGACAGCTTGTGTTTGTGCGCACAGCAATGGAATTGTGGAATCTCATTTTGAACAGATTTTCAGAGGATGTGAACCCTACAAAATGAACACAAAAGAGACTCCTATGGAAGGTTTTGATGAGTGCAAAAATGACCATCTATCAGTTATGTGATCAACGAAAAATCATCATACTTACGAAAAGAATATAGTTTTTGTAGTTATTGAACAGCGAAAAGACTTTCACAGAGCGTTCTGCTAAGGGAAACAGCTTACGCTTGCTTCCGATGCCCGCTGTTCACAGCTGTTATTCGTATTATACAGCTATATTTTAATAAAAGCATACTTTGTCGCGTTTCAAAAAGGCGACCAATGTTGCTGAAACCCCCTGCGTTTCATTACAAAGCATAATTTGATAGGGAAAGCAACGCATTTCGAGCTCTTTTTCTGCTTACGACTATGCTGTAAGAGTGTATCTCAAAGCACATTTTCAACTGGTACGACTTCACGGATATAATTCATGTGGAGGTAATTTTACAGTGTAGGGATATTTAGCCTTGATAGAGCAGTCAACGATTCGGAGAGTACCTTTCTTTAGACCACGCTCTAATTTTAGTGTCTAATAGGGCACTTTTGTGTTACCTCCACCCCATTTGACTTCTTTGGAAAAAGCGAGTTTTTTGCTCTTGTTTGGACTGTGATAATCATTCGATAACTGATATTAAGAAAATTTGAATTTCATATTTATTTTCTCAAAAGGCTTTTTTTATGCGCTGTAACAGTCTAAATGTTTCACATTCAGAGACTTCTCGCCGGGCAAAGTTTTTTCTATGAACATTCAATAATCACTTGATAGCGCAGATTTTAGCAATTTTAAGATATATTGGTTTTTGAAATAGACTATTTGGAGCGCTGTAGCACTATAAAGAATATTAGATTCGCACTCCAAAGAGCTGATTTCGCAACACTGGCCTCAAGTACCGCGCTTTATGCAACATATCGACTATGAGACGTAATCTTCTATTGAGTGTTCCAGCGCATTGAGAAGTCTACTTCAAAAATCAACTACATTTCGGGAATCGCTGAGGATTCGCGCTAGGATGGACATTGAAAGTCTAACGGAAAAGCTTTATTCAACGAGATATGCATGAGTGTGAAAGATATTCTGATTGTTAGCATTAGACACGTCATGTTTGTAATAAAGTATGCCTCCAAAATTGCCAAGATTCCAGCTATCCGATGGGTTTCAGAATTCCGGATAAAATCAAGAAAAAACACGTTTATAGCAAGATGATCAAAACAGGATGCGGACGTTGAAAGGTTTGCGAAACTTAATCCTCTGTTAACTGTTACAGCGCTCTGAGGAGTCCTTTCCAAAAACCAAGTACATCTGTGAAAATGCCAAGAATTGCCCTGCCCAATGGTTACTGACTGTATGAAAGAAGCCTTGTTTGGCGAAAGATGCTTGAATTTGAAACATACATATTTCGACTGTTATAGCGCAAAAAACAGGCCAGTTAGGGAATAAAATGCATCGTTCAGATTTACTTGATTTTAGCTATCGAATAAATGCTGAAAGGTTTACAAGAGCAAAAACCACATTCTTACCAAAAGGCTCAAACAGGGTGGAGAAAACGAAAAAGTACTTCCAATAGTTATTTTTGAGCCATGCATGTAGTCTTATGGGCACTTACACAGTGCAATACACGTGTTTCGGCCTTGCAACCGCGTCAGATGTGCGCTGCTTTTCATACCAGACAGTCCCTCTCGGTGCAGAACCCCTTAACATAGAGGAGTCAATAACGAACGTTAAAATAACTATCAGTTTTGTTCAAAATTTCAGCGTGGTCCAAAAACTCTCGGAATGAAATGTATCATATATTTGACGATATCAGATAAGAGCAGTCGAGTGTACAATACTGTCCGTTCGGTGAATTTCCAACTTGTTGGCACGTATAAAACGTACGTCGTAGACTGCTCTAAGATCATCGCCTGTGAGGGAATGGCTCAAACAAAAAGCACCCTGCAACTGAAGGGGCTGCAAAGCCAAAGCAAATGTATTACACTGAATGAGTGCACGCAATAGGCTACATGCATGAGTCAGAGAAAATTATTAGGCATATTTGAAGGCTAGTTCTGAGAGAGTGGGACTCATCTCTCACCCAATACTCTTCTGATCGCCACAGATATTTTTTCCTTTCTGGAATGAGTCCTTACAGCTGATAATGCACCGCTTAAACACCATCCGCATGATCAAAGAGTAGAGGGCGGTGACGACAGATTATCTGACCAATCACCGTCTGTGTAGCAAGTTTCAAAAAATCCACATTTTTCTGAAGTTCAAAACCATGTATCCCAAATATTTATTTACGACGTAGAAATAAAGTTGGCCTCACTTAACGACAAATGAACTAATGAGAAGGTAGATACCACAAGCGTCCATGTCACCTTTCTGTCATTTCCAGACTGATTTACTGCTTTTTGCACCTTTCCACATTACTCTCATCGTTCAAGAATTCAATGCTAGCACGATGGCCGTCAGAATGCGTGCCTGATGGCTCTTCTAAATCAAATTTCAGTGTTAAAAGTAGAGATAGTTTCTAGAGATACTCTTTTATATTCAATACACTTTATAATTAGAGTTGATGAAAAGTGGTAAGGAAACGTTCGATAACCAACCATCTTGTCCGGGAGGACTGCTTCCTGTCTGTCTGGACACACTGTGAATCTTCGTGCGTTGGAAAATCTTGAATCGAAAATTAACACATAAGAAAATACGCAGAATTTTCGCTACACGTTACTACATTTTTGGTAAAATTTCTAAATTCTCGCAACTACAGTGTTTGCTACATGCATAGGTTTAGGCTACTTAGGCTTAAGTTTAGTAGCAAAAGTCTTTCCAAATTGTAATAGTTTAGACTATCAACTACATTAGCGCTCCCTTGCCTCTGAATTTTCCTTTATAAGATGATAATAGAGGAGACTGGACTAATGCAATTTAGCAAAGACTGTCTAAATACTGAACTGCATTAACAAAAGAGTAACTCATCGGAAAATCCCGCCACTCTTTCACTATTGAGATTTTGATTGTCAGTCTCTGATCGATCAAGCATTTGCAGCCCTTCAAAAACATACAATCTCATTAGCAGAAAGAGCTGTTTTGTTCGGAACCGTCTTAGAACTGTCAGTTTTCTGGTTCTGATCAATCATTTCAAAAGACCACCCTTTTTCAACAACATCATTTTTAGCTGGATTCGCAAGGTGCGAGCAAAAGAACGTCGGAGGATTGGGAATTTTGATATTAAGAGCAGTAATGACAGCAACAAACACCTGACTCCGCGTCCACTATCGGCTCCAAATTCCTTCCCAAGGTTTCGTTGTCGCGCCGGAAAACATGGTTTATGTAAGTAGGACTAAGATCACTCAGAGTTACACATCGTAAAGACAAAACGCTAAGAGTATCCCTTTTTACGTATGAGGGAGGGTTCAAGAGCTGCGACCTACCTCACTGAGTAAAGAAGGTGTATGGACCATGTCCTCTTCCAAACGTACTCTCGACAATCTGTCATGAACATTTAACCAGCTTTTGACAATTTGGGGCCACTTTAATATTTCATCTCTTATATACATCTCCAATGCTAACCTAAACTAAATTTCCATTTCACTCCTCTCAAGGAATAGTTTGATATTAAGAAAACAAACAAATAAGTAAATATATATGCACACACGAGCGTATGTGGTGCAGTGGTTAGAGGTGCTCTACGTCGCACAAAGATCGATGGTTTGATCTGGCGCTCACGACTTACCAAGACGGCCATCCCTGCGGGGTCAATAAATTTGTATCAGATTGGTTACAGACTTGTTTGGGAAGATAAGCAGCACAGACTCGGTGCAGTGGGAGGCATTCGCGAGTCGTTGTAAAAGGCCACATTTGCATTCAGTAACCTCACAAGAAGTTAAAAATTGAAGACATATGTACAGCGTGTCCGTTAGTGATTGATGAACACCGAAAGCTTAACTCTTTCCCCTCTAATTATATATATATATGTGAACATAATATGATATGTGAACATAATATAATATGATATAATATAATATGTGAACATATGCATATACTTACGTATATATATACATACATATATATATATATATATATATATACATATATGTATATGTATACATATGCATAAAGGATAAAGGATAAAGGAATAAGGATACATATGCTTACATACATGTATACATATAAGTACATGTATATATTTACATATATAAGCTGATATATATACATATATATATGCATACGACGAGCGCATGTGGCGCAGTGGTTAGAGGTGCCCTGCGTCGCACACGAGGTCACTGGTTCGATCTCGCGCTCATGGCTCACCAAGCCATCCATCCCTCCGGGGTCGGTAAATTGGTACCAGACAGGTCTTAGACTTGTCTGGGAGGATAAGCAGCACTGACTCGGTTCAGCGGGAGGCCACCGCGAGTCATTGTAAAGGCCAGATGTGCATTCAATCACCTCAAACGAAGTTAGAAATTGAAGTCGGATGCATGGCGCGTCCCTCAGGGATTGATCAACGCCGAGAGCTTTATCCTTTATCCTTTTATATATGCATATATAGATGTGTGCATATACATATATATATATATATATATGTATATATATAAATATATATACATATGTTTATATATCCATACATGCGCATGTTTATATGAAAGCACTGAGTGAAATGCAATGAATTCAAGATCAGGTGGGAGTTGAACTCAAGTCTCATATTTATCGAAGGCGTGCTAGCAATACCGTCTGGGATCGCATCGTATGGATTGTAATCGTACGGGATCGGTCTGCTACCACTCTTTCTGCGATAAATCAAATTCGATTCGAATATCTTGATTGTAATTCCAGTTCATTTGATTAACATATTTCTCCATCAGTTGTCAGCATGACTGGGTTCAATGCCGATATGTGCTTATCGATGCAATGCCTTTGAAGGTTCGTTACGAAAAGGTACAGTAGAATTTCTGACGAAAGAGTGATAACAAGAGGAGGCTCTGGTGGTAAGTGGTAGCACCTCAGCTATACGTTCAAAACGCGTTCATCACCGTCGAATGTCGAATGTTTCGCACTTCATCTATACCCTTGGATGTATATTGATACAGCCCCCTTTTTTATCAATTTCCATAGACTAAGAGTCACACTTACCGCAGTAGCGATTCTTCATATTGAGTAAGCTGCGCTGGAAGTAACTGGTTCAATTCTTCATCTTCGTCAATTTGGCCTCTTTTCGAGATTTTCCATTTTCCTTTTCGTGCCTTCATCTCAACAAGTTTTATAGGAAAGAACGTCATTCAGTAACATGAAAACCACAAAGCACAATTGTCACTTCTACTTACAGTTGCTGGACGTTTGCGATCGCAGTGCGTTGCCTTAGACGCGGGCAATCCATTACGTGCATACATATTCACAACTATAATATAGAGATATTAACGAGATACGATAGAGATAAATATTAGATCGCTTCATAATTTTGGCATCAACGCATATACACCAAATTTATCAACCGGGAGTTATTGAAATCGCATGATTTTAGTATCATTTAATTGCGCCTTTTCGTTTGGATTTGTTTGAATAGATCTTGCTTGCACTTGTTTCAAAACTCAATTGTCGTGGAAACAAATTTGCTTGCACGAACAGCGCAAGAGGGAAAAGGGGCTAGTGAAGCGGTGCGCAAGATTAATGGAGCTTGGGGAAATGACACAGTTGCAGAAAAGACGACTAGGAAGTGATTTGTGATACTGAAAGCTGATGAGAACAGTCTGGAGGATCAGTCGCACCACAGTGAGCTCCATCGATCTTGCAAGCCGCTTCAGTAGCTCCTTTTTTCCTAAGCGACATTCATGCGAGTAGCAAGCGAAATTGTTCCCATTACAGCTCCATCTTGAAGCAAGTATAGGCACATTGTAAACCAAAATGTTCGAAAAAAGTCGTGCAATTAAAGAATACCAGAATCATGCAGTTTTAATGACTTCTAGGTAGTGAATTTGGTGTTTATTGCTCTGAGGGCGTCGTAGCCGAGTGGTTGTGATGCTCGCCGCGGCGCGCGTGGGTTGAAGCCCGTCACCCGACTTCCTCCGGCAGTCAACAGCGAACGATTTATGGAACGTCACAGCCAGGCTATCCTTGAGAAAGCAAGGAGACGTGCTTATTCAGTAGTCTACGACGTTCAAGAAGAATACGAAAAAACGAACTTAATGCGCATATCTGGCCTTTACAATGACTCGCGGTGGTCTTCCGCTGCACCAACTCAGTGTTGCTTATCCTCTTCCTAGACAACTCTGAGACCAGTCTGGTACCAATTTACCGACCCCAGAGAGATGGATGGCTTGGTGAGTCATGATCTTGAGACATTAGCTAATAGTGCTGACATATCTCTTCAATAATGATTAAGGGAAGTTACAGCGATATAATGACGTCATATGTAAGTGATGCCGGCTGATACCATGGAGACATCGATCGATATCGGGCGCGTACAGACAAGCGGGGAGCGTGCGGCTGTGGGAAGGACCCAACCAGCTAGACCGGAGCCGTAATGTAATTTACAGCAGTGGATCGATGACGACAGACGCGAACTACAAGTTATATGAGAAGATTGTAGACATCATGAACTGAGACGACAATAGGCAAAAAAGACATGTGGGATACGAGTGATACGAGTAATGGGCCCAAGGGCCATAAGCAAAGAACTTCAACGGCACGCTGAGGAGTTATAGGAGAAGGGCGTGTCGTGACGAAAAAACAAAATAGAAGGAAAGGACGATGTAGTCATGATATGATTGGCTATCGAAGATGAGCAGATGAGCGACGTCACCGAACGGAGTTGTGGGGGGTGGAATGACCCCAGCAACGCATAGCGCGCCGTGAGAGCGCGCGTAATTCAAATGTTGGCATGCTGCCAAAGCAGAGCCTAACTGTGAACATCTAAAATAGTAAGGCATGAAAAGATGGGAAACTTCTCGTGACGGAAGTTCTGAATACTATGACGATCTTTGACATCTCTATAATCAATAATCGGATAACACGATGACATGTTTGAGTTTGTTATCAGGTCTGGTATGGGATCTAATCAGTACTGGAGAGGCTAGACAGACAGTACTAGATGCCGATTCTTCTATATGTAAAAGCATATCCCCACGGGATTCGTTGAACCGAAGGGCATCTACTACTGAACCGATTTTTTCAAAAATCAGAGTATCCACGTGCCACAAAGACCAATTTTAGCCCATTGACAACGCGGTATGCAGAGCCTGTATTCTGTATATCACATCTATCCCCAACAACTCCATGATTCGATCATCTCCCAAAATTGCAGTGTCTATATGACACAGATGACGTGATCTTTAGAGCCTTGACGATTACCCGGCGGTTTATTTGGGTGTATGGAAATGTTTCCGTGGAAATATTGCAATCAATCGATAGCTTAAGGTGTGCAGATGCTATGCTGAGTCTCCCATGGAAGGATGCTTCCTTAGAAGTTTCGCAGTTCATAGTTTACAAAAAAAAATCCTGTTTCGGTGGACCTCAAATCGTGGGCGAGATTATTTTCATTGGAAACGTGTGCATTGTCGAGGGTGAGATCAGTGAAGCGGCATGATGCGCCTCTAGTGGAACACGGGAGTGCGGCGCTTGGAATGACAAAGTTGCATCAATCATTGCGCTTCGAAGGAAATTTTTGGTCTTTTTTCCAAGAGGTTTGTTGAGAATAACCGGTAAAGATCTTTGTTTCTTTGGTTGTTAATCATAGCAAAGAGAAAGTAAAACAGATCCTTCGTGATGCAGTGGATGACATGTAAGCTTCGGAAAGGAGACTACGCGTTCGAAGTCTACCTGAGGATGCGAATTTCCCTCCAAACTCATGGTTGTGTGTATTACAAGCGGTGCTCGTCGTGAATAGGAGACAAGGTAACCGCAAATGAAAGTTAAGATCGGTTTCCCCTTGTCATTCATCGAGTGTACTTTTAATTACCTCTTTAATGCTTTTTTTCCCCATTGACTGTTTCAAAATCAGCGCTCTACGATCACCAATGTAGCATATATCAGCTTGAAATGAATCTGCTTATCAAAATCAAACACAATCAGCTCTGACCTTGTCATATTTACGAAAAATACAATCCATATCGTCATTCAATTACGCAAGGAAAAGGACTTGAAATGATCTTACTATTATTAAATAGTAATTCTGCACTCAACAATAGAAGCGTAAGATTGCATGAGCACGAATAAAGTTTGTGACATTGCAATATCGGTGAGTTAACAATTGAGTTTACATGAGTCTAACAGTCACATCTATTCAATATGTGACAAGAATACGGACTGCTAAAATATGGATATAAATTATTTTTGCGACCATTATTGACGTATTTTTGACACTTCATTAACCCATCTTCATAATATTTCTTTTCACTGGGCAGATCCTAGCTTTTAGCATTCAATTCGTTCTTCCCTCTTCTTCTTGAACGTCTCAGAAAAGAGGTTGAGCATGTCCTCTGGCGATTCGACTCCAGGTTCGCCGCGACAAACATCACAGCCACTCGGCCAAGGCGCTCTCTATGGACGTATCAATCATCGGATAATGATTGCGTAGACTTATCCTCATATGAAAATACCACAACTCAAAATTAGAGCCGCTAGGATACCGTGGCCGTGACAGACATTTGCGTGACGAGTCTCATGTGTTCATGGCAGGTACACCGAGAGTCCCGTAGTACAGCAAAAGTGAATCCTCAGCCTAAGCGTAACCACCTCATTGGAACTACATTCTCATAACCACCTGTTGAGAACTCACGATGTGAGAAGCCACAGCCAACTGACATTTAGTGGAAAGCTCTTTTTTGGCAGTGGGAAAATCACTTGAGACGTTCCTCTCATTAACTACGTAACTGACGATCCAGATGTTCACAATGTGTCAGTGAAGCTCCTCAACTGAAACAGAGAACTCTTTTGATCAGGGAGCAACACTCCACTTTCTAAGCCGCTGCCTAAAAAACAAGTGGTTCCATACGTTATCAAAAAGAAACAACCATGTAATAGAAGACAGTGGAGTACATAGTGTCGAATATAAGTTCAAGTTAGTTTTGCCACGCGGGACTTCTACAGCAACGGAGATTCAGACCAATCAGAAAAGAGCGGAGAGATCTAGTTGAGTTGCCCAAATACTCAATTTGAGGTTAGTATAAGTTGAAGTCAAGATCAAGAGGAGATGTTTCGAGCCAACGAACAGAACACATATCCACATGAGATTCTGATGTTCACGCGTGAAGTGCAGAAGTGTGTGCTAGGCACCGAATCGCAAGCGCATTGAAAGTGCATTCGACTTTCAAATGCCACGATTGCGCTGATATACGCCGGTGTTAACTACTTAGAAAAAAAAAGCGCTCTCTGTTTTTTTCTCAGGGATTTTAAGCTTATTCGATTGCTTATCATGAGAATGTCAACGGTGTCTCTTATTTCTGAAATGTTTTTTTCTACTGAAATATCATACGAAAAGCAAATTGTGTTTCACGCTCAAAAATTCTCCGCTGAACAAATCCTTTCTCATAGATTTTAAAATTGTTTCGATAGCCTAAAGTTCAAATATTTTGAAGGTGTATTTAGATACCTTAGAGAATTGAGTGGTAAACAAAAACGTGGCCTCAGGCGGTAATCGAAACCGCGTTTCATCCTATCCGGGGACGCGTGCTCTAACCACTCTCCGGATAGGATGAAACGCGGGTTCGATTCCCGTTTGAGGCCACGTTTTTGTTCATCACTCAATTCTCTTAGGTATATAGAAAACATCATAAAAATGCGAAATTCACTGATATACTATTAATTCCGGTGTATTTAGATTTTGCAGAGAACTTCTTATTGCGCGTAGCATCCAAATTATAACTGGGAGTTGCAAATTGGAATCATTTTTGTTATCAACATCCTGTTTCGACCTCTTCAAAAAAAAAAAAAAAACGCGCTTCTTGACTTTTAACGCGTTTCAATGGCTATTCGATAGCCTAAGTCCCCAGGATTTCAGTGGTGTACTTTATTTATGTGATATACTTTCAGTAGGCTGTAACAATGAAAATAAAACCATGTTTCACATTCATGCGCTCCCGCTGGACAAAACTGTTGCCGAAACTTATGATAAACTTTAATACCTTAAATCTCGGCGACTTCAATAATACGTTTGTCTTCAAAAAAGACCGCGCTATAGCACCCAAAAGAGGACTGAATTTTGCAAAAAAAAACTCTTGCATTTCAAGAAGTGCGGTGTGGCACCTGTGCACCTATTCGTAGAGGGCTTTATGCTGGGTGCCTCAGGTCATCTTGCCTTTGAGTCAGGACGAAATTTGTATGTGATTGATTGACTGCACTCCACTATCGGACTGTAGTGGTTTAGACACGAATAAAGGCCAATTTTATTCTACAGAACGCTCGCAGTAGCTGGGTGGTTGTGACGCTTGTCACGGCGCTTGGAGCCGAGCTCTACCCCTCCCAGCTTTCTCCGGCAGTCAACAACAACGCGTCATAGAATTCCACAGCAAGGCTATCCTTGAGAATTGAAGGAGACTCGCTCAAGCAGTATTCTACGACGTTCAAGAAGACGAAACAACGAATCGAATCCTGGAAGTAGTGGGATCTCTACGGTGAAAAAAGTACTGTGAAGATGGATCAATAAAGTGAAGTAAAGTAAATACCGTAGTGAATATAAAAACAGTGATGTGGATGATGCAGTTAGTCCACGAATAACGATATAGTCGATACAAAAGATATCTTGAAATGTGTATAAATCATTACAAAGGTAACAGCAATAATATGTATATTAAGACGATACAGAAGTCTGTGACGGAAATACCATGAGACTGATGACCTGCGGAGCTTGACTAGGAGGCGGACCCCGGGACGCCGTTTTGCTTGCCGCGGACAAGACAGAACACCGAAGGTGGAAACTAGTGGGTGATAAAATGTTTACATGACTAGTGCGAGAAAAAGTATATGGGGGTGGAACCCATCCCACCAGTGACGGGCCAAACTGAACCCATTTGGAGTTGGCCCGGCACCGTCGTCAAGAGTTCCGCCTACATCTCCTGAGCTTCGTGAATGATAAAAAATGATATAAACAGTTGGAAACGATCAATGACGAGATCAAAGCACAACAATGGAACGTGACAAAGCGACCGCTCACGGCGCAAACCACGTAGCGGCGCGGCCATGGCCGCTGCACCTTGAAGGTCCAGCCGCGACGCGGCTTGTTGATGACTCGTCCGTGGGATCGCCTTGCCATTGACTAGAGAAGTGACAATGGGTCCGTGGAATCTTTGCTAGCACGCGGTGGCGACGTGCCAATGTTGCAAAATCCCATTCACTTTCCAGAGCAAAGAGTACTCATTCAATGCAGAACTTAATCATCGTTTGGCTCTCAAGCTCAATCAAAAAATTTTCAAAAATCAAGTTTATCGTGTGTGTGCTCTCAATATTTCCAAATCAAAGCTTGTATACAAAAACCACATTACTCGTTCTATTGTCTTTTGTGTGTAAATTCGCATACAGTTTTGATCCACGTGTTATTGACGTTCACACTGAGCAATCATTAGAGGAAATTTTACAGAATTTCCCCGACGAACGACTGGCACAATCTTGTCGACAACTTGCTAATCACGACAGTACTGCGGTGCGAGCAAAATTTGCGACATGCGGCAGCTTCAAACCCACAACTGCCCTTTCCGAGGACTCTTTAGTTGTGACGTGGTTCTACTTTCCGAACCATTTCTAAAGCGAAGTTGATAGTCAGAAATAGAGATGTCTTTACTACTCTATGAACGGTTCCTCCATCCCTATACTCTTTTATATACTGGACGTGGTACATTTTACAGCGGTGACCTAACCATTTTATTTAAAGTTTTCATACTTGCGCAATTATTGCGTTACCTCATAATTCTTTCGAATTATCATTTTATTGATCACTTTTCTTTTCAAATCGGGCTATTGCCAAAGGCTTGATATTAGTCTAAACCGGAAGAATTTATTTTGATTAGCTGACAAGAGGTTGGTAGAGCAGTAGTAGTAGTATTAGTCTGGCTGACGTTTCAGCGACCCGCCTTCTTCAGAGCCCGGACGTATGTGGTACTAGGCTATTAGAAATATTAGAAATAGAACTACGAGAAGTGAGTAGTGAGCTAAAATACGACCTCGGACAGGAGTCGAACCCTCGCTTCATCCATACCGGGGCGCATGCTACCAGTACACCACCGATGTACATTCGCATCACCACTCGTTCTTCAATATCTCTATAATGGCTGTCAGCCACCAACCTTTAACAGGTTTGGTTGCGTATGCGATTTTCCTTTATGAACCTAGTTGAGCTGGCAACCATTGTGATAAGTATTACTCAAAATTGCAGTGTTACTGCATTCTTCGCACTGTTACGATGTTTCACATATACCTAAGCGAACAGAGTATGGAGCAGAAAGACGACGTCAGACGGTAGTCGAACCCTCGCTTCATCCATACCGGGGCGCATGCTACCAGTACACCACCGATGTACATTCGCATCACCACTCGTTCTTCAATATCTCTATAATGGCTGTCAGCCACCAACCTTTAACAGGTTTGGTTGCGTATGCGATTTTCCTTTATGAACCTAGTTGAGCTGGCAAACCATTGTGATAAGTATTACTCAAAATTGCAGTGTTACTGCATTCTTCGCACTGTTACGATGTTTCACATATACCTAAGCGAACAGAGTATTGAGCAGAAAAGACGACGTCAGACGGTAGTCGAACCCTCGCTTCATCCATACCGGGGCGCATGCTACCAGTACACCACCGAGGTACATCCGCATCACCACTCATTCTTCAATATCTCTATGATAGCTGTCAGTCACCAACCAGCTGGGTTTATAAAGCGAAATCGTATACCCAACCAAACCTTAAGTGGCTAACAGCTATCATACAGATATTAAAGAATGAGTGGTGGTGCGAGTGTACCGCGTTGGTGTAGTGATAGCAACCTTTGCTCACTACTCGATTCTCTTAGGTATATATGAAAACATCTGCCCACTGAGAAAAATGCAGTAAAATACTAGCAATTTCGAGAAATAGAACTATTAGAAATAGCCACATTCGTCCAGGCTCTGAAGTAGGCAGGTTGCCGAAACGTCAGCCAAACTATCAAGACTAGTACTCTAGCAACCTCGCGTCAGCTAACCGAGATAAGTTCTTTCGATTTGAACATATTATTCATCAATGGCGAGGTTTTTAAAAAGTCAAACTTTTGAAAAAAAAGGTATGTTGGAGACTGTTCTAGACTTACCCGAGGTAGATCGTGGGTCTACTACGAGAACAATAAGCATCAAGTTTTCTAACTGCATCGTAACAAAGGCCCGCCAGTCAATTAAAGCCCAAGTTTCGTAATTCGAAGATTATGCTTTCGGTTTCCTGAGGATCGCATGGTATGCTGCTTTGGGACCGCTCGACAACAAGTAGAAGATCAATACCTACATGTAGTGAAACGGCAATTCCGGAAGTCCCCAGCAGTGCAAAAGAAGCGCTTGAAAAGACTTAGCGCCTTCAAAGATGATGCAAAATCTCAAATTGCAACGTCGTTACGCTAAATTTCGGAGAAACTGAGTTTGACCACGACACCACATCCATTCGATCCGTGGGAAAAAAGTTTGAAGACTAAAACCACTTCAAAAGTGGCCTCTTCGACTCTTTTATCGGCAGTCTCATTCATTCGCTAAGGAATGCATAAAATCTTTACCTAGCATGTAGTGACACATTACTGATTCAATAATATTAAATCTACAAAGAGGTCGGGATGGTAAGAAATCATGGGACAACACGGTAATATAGGACGTCGTATCAGAGGCAAGAAAGTCGCATCTCAAGGAATCTTTTTCTACGCTCCCTTCTTTTCGCGAATTCTGGAAATGGTCGAATGTGACAGGTGATTTGCACCAGTTCATGTTATAGAATAACTGAAAAATATATTCTTATACCACCTGGCATATAGTAATGATCATTAGTTTAACTTTTTTTTCTTAAACAGGCGTGCACTGTTTTTTATCTTCGTGGGTGTGGCGTCTCACTTGGTGGTTCTGACACTCTTATTATCAACTTAGTAAGCAGTGATAAGCAAAGCGCTGGCTGTATCTTCCTCACTTACAGCCAACTGACTGGACGCTTTGGAATGCCTTTATTATTTAAATTACACTGTTCACTAATGGAGTGGTTGATAAAAGCTAACGGGGGCGTAGAAAGTATTCCACACTATCATTGCCAATGAGTGGATTTTCTTTCAAATATTCTACTCTGCGACTCAAAGCTTTCTCTACTATTGCTTCCTCGCATATAACTGTTTTCGTCTTCCGTCTTGATCAACAATTTTAACGTTATTTGTGCTATGGTAATTTAGGCACCAGGAATGCAATTACAGCCTTACGTAGCCGATGTTTCACCAGTCCCAACGCGGCATGATCTGATCCTTTTGCAGTAGTAATTCGTAATTCGT
Organism: Parelaphostrongylus tenuis; assembly: GCA_019055375.1. Classification (NCBI taxonomy): domain Eukaryota; kingdom Metazoa; phylum Nematoda; class Chromadorea; order Rhabditida; family Metastrongylidae; genus Parelaphostrongylus; species Parelaphostrongylus tenuis. The sequence continues at coordinate 5,804 of JAHQIW010004165.1, read as the reverse complement.
ACAATTACTTCTTAGCTGGATTTCGGCATGAAAATAGATGGTCTTAGGTCTCCACCAGACTAGTCGCTTTAGTGGCGCGCAATGAGAGTTGCTGATTTGTGATTAAGTCTCTTCTAAGTTAACGATAATTTATGTGTAAATAGGTTCGCTCTATTGTTTGAATGTCATTGGGAAAAATACTTTGGTCCCAATATAAGCAGAATAGAGAATGAGGCCTTATCTATTATTTTGACAGACTGTCAACACATTACATTTAAAGCGTTTTATTAAAAATTACTTTGAGCTCAATATGTATGTGCTCCTGTTTCAGTGCGTATTGTCTGCAGTACCCAAAAAAGGTGAGGTCCAAGAAGTTTTTTAAGACAGGCGTTCCAATGTTCAGCTTTCGAAAAGGAGAAAAGGGAGAAAGGTTCTTTCCCGTTAAACAGTACGGGATCAAAAATCGATCCCCTCACGTATAGACGAAAATTTCATAGAGTGTCACAAATCTCGAAATAACAGGGTAAACGTAATTTTGATCAAACAGAGAAAAAGCGAACTGTTCTTCTGTTTATAGTTTGTGGTGGGATAATAGTTTTTTATGATCATGTAAAAATGAAATAATCATTGTTTTGTTTGCTATCGTAGACAGTCTCCAAATTGAAATGTATTGCCACCTATACAGACACTCGGATAGGAAAGCCGGACGTGTGAACATCTGGTTTGGGATATCATTCCTACTTTATGGAGTAGTTTCCAAGGTTAGTTAAACCCATCTCTTCTTACTTATGTAAGTTTCTTTTCTTTGGAGAAAGAGTACCAAAAACAATAACCTAGGTTGATGAAGAGTCTGATGATGATAATAGGTTGATGAAGAGTCTGATGATGATATAACATGTTTTGAGCCGTTTTTGAGAACAAAGTGCTGGTCAGGCGCTTGATTTATCCTCCTGAACTCTTCAGAGCATCAATGGGTATATTTATATCATCACATAACAGCTAGAAAAGGTTAAATGAAATGGGATTCAAATGATCATCTAGTGTGCTTTGTTTCGAAGAGAACTTTTGAGTGCGCTGTAGCAGCCAAAGGAAGCTAAGTTTCGCACAGCGCGACCATGGCACCAAACCACAGCAGGAAGTCCTTTTCAAAAAACAAAAACGTCGTAGAAATCGACGAGATTTAAGCCATCGATTGGTTTGAAGTCTAATGAAAAGGCTTTCTTCAGCCAAAATTTTCTAATGGACATAAATTCATTTTTGTCGTTACAGCGCAACAAAATAGTGTTTCAAATATAAGTGCGATTTAAAATTTCTAAAAATCTAAGCTATTGAATGATTACTTAGATTTCATGAACAACCAAGAAATACGTTTTTCTCGAGGACTAGACTTAGTGCGCTTATTAGAGAAAAGTATCAGACGCAATATTCTTTTTGCTCATTGGTACACGAATGATTTCCCAGACTTCTAGTAATTAGTTGGCGCCTTGCACAGCGCAAACACTGCTTTGTGTCGTTCTTCTGTGAATTTCCTAATAGGTTGAGGAAAAAGTTCTGAGAAAATACTTGTGACTTTTTTGGGTGTGGGCCATTTTTTGTGACTTTGGGCTCATTTGAAAGCCCATCTTCTCGCGCGTTGATTGGTATATAATTAATCTGCTTGCTCCACGATGGAGCTAACAAGCGAGCAAATTAGGTTGTTGATGATGTACGAATGGCTGTTGGGTTCAAACACTACGGTGGCAAGTGAACGCATCAGTCTGATTGGGCTCGTTTGTTAACTTCATCTTGAAACAAGTAGATAAATTATATACCAATCAACGCAGGAGAAGACACGCTTTCAAATGAATCCAAAGAAACAAAAAATGGCCGGCATTCAGAAAAGTTACAAGCATTTTCTCAGAACTTTTTCCCCAATCTATTATCTCTCACTTCTCTCAAATTCGAAGTTACACTATCGCTTTTGACGAGGGTGTACCATAAGGAATGTGATCAGTGACGAAGAATGAAAATGCCTTTGACTAAACGAATGAGTATTGTATGCAGCGTGTTTACATTTTTGAAAAGTGGATAGTCTTTTTTTTAATTTTCAATCCCTAACACGTTGCGGATCGCGTTGATGCTACGCTTGGCACGCTTCGTGGTCCCCAGTTAGCGAGCGTGCTCCACTGAGGTTGTGAAAGTTTTCGAAAAAAAAATTCATATTTTCAATGCCACTTTAGCATTGTGATCTTTGAATGGCAGAAATGATAGAAGAGACATCAACAAGGTTTTGAATAGGAAAAATAACGTGAATACTCTCTCCATGATGTCGAACCTTTGGGAAGGAAAGTAGTCTACCAGTCTCTTAGATCGATGCATGTAAGCTTCCTAGAAATCGTAAATTGTAAGAAATGCGCTAACAAGCGGCAGTTTCAGAGCACTGTAGAAAATGTGAGAAAAAAAGTTGGAAATGCGTCGCTATTTCATCGATGTGGCTTTCATGTTGAATACTAGGAAGTCCGTCTGAGCGCTTCCATTACAAAGACTACGCTTTTATGATATCGTGACTTTGGAATAGAAACTTACTCCTTAATTACAAACGAATCCGCGGTGAAGTCAAAGAGGACAATGGCTAAGTATTCCAAGTACAAAGGGTAATCATTCTTCCGTCAGTAGAACATGCAACGAAGGTCGTTCCAGAAGCCAATTTTGGTGTCAAATTCTGTACTCGTCAGACTGTCGAATTTCCGCAGAATCATAGATAAAGTGGGGAAAACATATTATTCTCCAATGTAAATACGTTCGTTTTGGATGGATGTGGTTCTTGTTGAAACGAAGGAAATTAGGGATGCACAACGTTCCAAACTCTACAATTATGACCACAGGAGCACGTACATATTGCGCTCTAATTATATTTTTAATAAAACACTTTAGGTGGAATGTGCTGACAGTCTGTCAAAATAATGAATAAGGCCTCATATTCTGCTGATATTGGACCAGAGTATTTTTCTTGATGCAATTCAAACAATAGAGCGAATTTTCCACATGAATTACTGTTCTTAGAAGAGCTGTAGTCACAAATCAGCAACTCTCATTGAGCGCCACTAGGGCGACTAGCTTGGTGGAGACCTAGGACCGTCTATTTTTATGCCGAAATTCAGCTAAGAAGTAATTGTAGAAATTACGAATTACTTCTGCAAAAGATCAGATTATGCTGTGTTGAGACTGTTGAAACATAGGCTACGTAAGGCTGTAATTGAATTCCTGGTGCCTAAATTACCACGGGACAGATAACGTTAAAATTGTTGATCAAGACGGAAGACGAACTCACTTATATGAGAGGAAGCAATAGTAGATAAAGCTTTGAGTCGCAGAGTAGAATATTTGAAAGAAAATCCACTCAATGGCAATGATAGTGTGGAATACTTTCTACGTCCCCGTTAGCTTTTATCAACCACTCCATTAGTGAACAGTGTAATTTAAATAAGAAAAGGCATTCCAAAGCGTCCCGTCAGTTGGCTGTAAGTGAGAAAGATACAGCTAGCGCTTTGCTTATCACTGCTTACTGAGTTGTTAATGAGAATGTCAGAACCACCAAGTAAGACGCCACACCCACGAAGATAAAAAACAGTGCACGCTATTTTATGAAAAAATAATGTAGAACTAATGATCTTAATTGAAATGCGTCAGGTGGTATGAGAATGTATTTTTCAGTTATTCTATGACATGATCTGATGCATACCCACTCTCACATTCGACTATCTCCAGATTTCGCGAAAAGAAGGAAACACAGATAAAGAATCCTTGAGATGCGACTTTCCTGCCTCTGATACGACGTCCTATATTATTGTGTTGTCCCATGATTTCTTAACACCACGACCCCTTTATAGAATTAATTGTTATTGAATCAGTAATGTGTAACCACGTGCTAGGTAAATATTGGATGCCTTCATTAGCGAGTGAATGAGATTGGGCAAAAAAAGTCGCAGAGGCCACTTTCGTAGTGGTTTTAGTCTTCAAACTTCTTTCGCGCAGATGCATGGAGTGGTGCCGTGGTCAAACCTAGTTTTCTCCGAAATGTAGCGTAACGACGTTGCAATTCGAGATTTTGCGTAATCTTTGAAGGTGACACTAAGTCTTTTCGGCCAATCTTTCGCACTGCTGCGGCCAATCTCCAGAATTGCCGTTTCAGTAGATGTAGGTATGGATCTTCTACTTGTTGTCGAGCAGCCCCAAAATAGCACACCATGCAATCCTCAGAAACCAAGAGCATAATCTTCGGAGCATGAAGCTTGGGCTGCGGGTCTTTGCTACGAGGCAATTAGAAGACATGACGCTTATTGTTCTCGTAGCAGACCCAGGATCTACTCGGGCAAGCCTAGAAAATTCTCCAACATATCAATTGTTTCAAGAGTCTGACTTTCTAAAACTTTACAATTGATGACTAATACGTCTAAATTGAAAGAACCTATCTTGGTAAGCTGAAGCGAGGTTGGCAGAGTAGTAGTTTTGATAGTGTGGCTGACGTTTCGGCGACCTGCCTACTTCAAAGCTTGGACGTATGTGGGAAACTATTTCTAATAGTCCTATTTTTCGAGATTGCTGATATTTTACTGCATTTTTCGCAGTGTTGCGATGTTTTATGTATACCTCAGAGAAATGAGTAGTGAGCAAGAGTTGCTACCACTACACTACCGCGGTGCACTCGCATCACCACTCATTCTTCAATATCTGTATGATAGCTGCCAACCACCAGCCTTCAACAGGTTTGGTTGGGCATACGATTTCGCTTTATTTACCCGTGGACTGACGGCTGTTATGGAGATATTGAAGAATGAGTGGTGATGCGGATGTACCTCGGTGGTGCAGTTGTAGCACGCCTCCCCGGTATGGATGAAACGCGGGTTCGACTACGGTCTGACGTCGTATTTTTGCTCACTACTCAAATCTCTTAGGTGTATATGAAACATCGTGACAGTGCGAAGTAAAAACACTGCAATTTCGAGTAATACTTGTCACAATGCTTGCCAGCTCAAATGGGTTCACAAAGGGAAATCGCATACCCGACCAGACCTGTTTAAGGTTGGTGGCTGACAGCTGTCATAGAGATACCGAAGAACGAGTGGTGATGCAAATGTACCTCGGTGAGTACTGGTAGCATGCGCCTCCGGTATGGATGAAGCAAGGGTGCGACTCCTGTCTAAGGTTCCACTTTTCCTCACTACTCACATCTCTAAGTTCTATTTCTAATATTTCTAATAGTCTAGTACGACATACTCTGAAGAAGGCGGGTCGCCGAAACGTCAGCCAGACTACTACTACTACTATACCAACCTCGTGTCAGCTAATCAAGCTAAATTCTTTCGACTTAGGCAAGTACTAAGCCTTTGTCTATGACCCGATTTGGAAAAGAAAAATAATGAAAATATAATAGTTCGAAAAAATTATGAGGTAACACAATAACTGCATAAGTATGAAAAGTTCAAATAAAATGGTTAGGTCACCGCTGTAAAATATATCAGGTCCAGTATCTAACACAGTATGGGGATGGAAGAAACGTTCATAGTGTAGATAAGACTTCTTTACTTCTCACTATCATCTTCGAATTAGAAAATGGTTCGGAAAGTAGAAACACGTCACAACTTTGAATTTGTGCTTTTAGCGGGACAATATTGAGATGTTAATCATATTTCGACATTACGAGTTGATGAACTGAAAAATCCTCACTGTTTTGAACTCTGTTTTCTGCACGATTGATTTTCAACGGCAAGATGCGATCTGAAATATAATTACGAGAGTTCTAAGATATAAGAAAGTATGGATGCGACCTCGGTTTGAATGGAGCG
>JAHQIW010004163.1:0-116195 GCA_019055375.1 Parelaphostrongylus tenuis | reverse complement strand
ACTTTTCGGTTGCGATCTTGGAAGGCTGCAAACAGGGAAATACAACCAAATCTCATCATGCAAGTAACATGATCAAATCCGGCCAAATCAGTACACCCACACCACACTAATAAAGACACCTTACTTCTCCAAGTCTTGCTTTCTGTGTAGAACTTCTTAACTCTTTTGGTGAGGCCGTCCATCGCTTGAAATACATTCAAATGTCCCACAACAGACAAAAACCAGGAATTCCAACATACTCCAGTTGGACACCGTAATCCTGCCCATTGGTGAAGAAAAAATTTCCGTTACGAAGCGTTGGAGGTATCGACCTTACCCAATGCCTATATATTCAACCACGTAGTCATTTTTTACGAAGTTTTCACCAACCACGCTTGGCTATTCTTCGTCTTTAACTACTAGGACAAAAAGTCGGTATCACCAACTGTTCTCTACCACAGATTGCTGGTGAGAGTAACTCGGGACGCGTTCTCAAAGAAGTTGAAGGCAATGATAAATGAGACCCAACCGAACAGTTGTGTGCAACTTGCACGTGCCAAACTCACTTCGGCTCTTTGAACAGGAAATTTTAACTCTATATCTGCTAACACTCAGTAGTTGTGACGGAAAAAAAGGAAAGTGAGGTTTTCTCCCACGGAAATGCACCTATACGGCTGGTAATAAGTGCCAGAGAAGGAAGTTATGCAGGAAATTTTGCATTAGCATGGGCAGGATGGAACTGTTATAAGCAATTTGTAAACGGCCGAGTCTGGAGAAGTGATGCCAGAATTTGTGCCACTATAAGTGTCTCACTATCCGCTGTGATCAACAAAGGTGGAATAAACTACATCCTCACACGATACGAGAATGATAACAGATAAGTAGTATAGCCATCGTTCCCGTCTAACAACTCTGCCTCGAATCGTGAGGGTTTCTGCTGAAGAAGAACTACACCTAATTTCTGCGCTTTGAAGTTTGATGCGATGGAAAGTATATAGCGAAGCGCAGCTCCAATATCCAACAACATTAGTCACTCCTTTTTCGAGATGAATTTCATAGGCAAACTGTACTACGATTAAACCTGCATGATATCTTACCTTCAATAAAAAAACTTCCAGACTATTGAAGAACGGCACACTGTCATTCCATCCAATACTAGCAGCAAGCAGTCTCACTATCGTTAATGCACATATCAAAATTATTCAAATGAGCAAAAAACAGTTGGGAAAAAATTGCGGTTGGAATTTCGCTGCGAGGATTACGTCTAAACATGTCACAGATTATATGATATGACCGGAGTGTCATCTGTACTTTCACCTAACTTACAAACTAACCATTTTATGAAGTTTGCTCGAGGTTAATGCATCCTTCCTCCGGGTTGGTTGACTCTTCGCCAATTTTGCCTTTCTCAGCTTAGGCATATATTTAGTCATCCAAATACCATTCCACAATAATTTTCCTTAAACCAGAAATCAAGGTGAGATAAGGTGCGTATCATTTGTAAAATCCAGACCCACCTCATGCTTTTCATTTTGGCATTTTTGAAACATTCTAAAATATCAAAGATTCACCGCGCCTTCTTGACTAACACTCCAAGCTTTTCTCTAGTACTTCAGAGTCGACACAGCCATGCTTTTTTGTGTCATGTGTACCTAAGAAGTATTTACCCAAATTTTAACTTTCCTGTCTCGATGTTCTCGCCGTCTTTTGAAGAGCCTGAGTAAGCAATAGCACTGCGCAAAAAAACTCAGCAAGGCGGGCGCGGACATTAATTGAACTTTGCATAAGAAAAAAAAAAGACGGAAATCCACTCTGAGAAGCACTCATGGAGCGAAGCCTAAGTCAGATTGGATAGTTATTTTTGTATACAGAAAACACCTTCTACGAAATTTCTAGACATTCAAAGAGCATGCAGAACAGCAAGAAAAACGTTCCAGACATGCAAAGGGAGCAGCAGGGGCCGCATTTGAGCTTCTTAAAGAAACCACTGACCGACTAACGGATCCAAAACTCCTCGATCACTTTTTGGTTCAACGATCCTCCCCGTTATTATGTTATAAGCCAACGCCACGAACTGATACTTCATCTAATAGCGCTATTCACCGAATGCCTATACAAACCTTCTCTGAAATTTCCATGAGATCAACGAGAATATTATTTGATTCTGAGGCACAGTTGGCTCGGCCGCATGGAAACTGAACAAGTGAGAGGTGGTAGGCAGGGATAATGTGGTGGCACTTTAACCAAATGCTAGTGTTCTTAGACGCCTATTCAGATGATATTCAGACTTGTTCGTGGCTGGCATTTACCACTTGCGTTCGCAGATGGGAGCGATTTAAGTCTACAAAGTGAGCCTTGTAGAAACCACCGTGTATGAAGAGGCACCACCACTGGACTGTTATTTCATAACGGAGAAATGAAGAGAATCATGTTGACGTTGAATTACTAACGATGATAAGCAACTCAAGTTGTCAAGTGTTTACCAATAAATTCCTCTCAAGGTATATTCTTGATGGTCATTTGCATTTTCTATTCGCTGAAACCTACGCATTGATTCTATGAGAAAATACTCACGTTCTCACGGGGCGCCAGATTTTGGCGAGACCGGCCACGAGTGGATTGTTTTACGATAAAAAGGCTGAACTGGTTAACTATTGCCAAATTTTCACAAAGAACAATAAGAAGAGAAGATCTTAGTTAGGAGTGTTGTAGTCTCATTTGAACCAGACCAAATCGTGCAGCTTTAACTGATAATCATCCATTTTAGTGCTACACGATAGAGTCACTCGATGACTAGTAGATATACAGGTGATAGGTAATTGGTGTAAAGACGAAAGATGTCTTGTGAAAAATAATTGGCTGGATTTGCCAGTCATAATATATTCTTTCTACGACGCACAGTTAACAAGCAATATTTTATAGCTTTGTACCAATTAGGCAAGCAGATGGTGATTTGTGATCTCGACGTGATAAATTTCAGGCTCCCTTCAAGCGCTAACCACTTACGATGGAGTTCTTCATGCCGCTCTTTGTCATGGTGTCGCCATATTCGTATTGGCATCAGTCTTTGGTCATATCAGGTGAGTTGACTGTGCGGATACTGTAGGCGTTGATTTCGTGAAGATAAGAAAACTCTACATTTAAAAAGATTGACTTTCTGACATTATAAGATCTTCTGATTTTTTTCCACTTGCTATCTTACTTACCTAATTTGTCAGGTTGCTTGGTTTCTGATGGGTTGATGATACCAGATTCTCAGACGTTTCCCTTTTGGCAAGTAAATGTTAGGTTCGTTCAATGTGGATTTGGGCGCAATTTTGAACTTTTTACCCGTAAATATCTCTTCAATTACCGAAAAAACTTGTATGATGGGAAATAGGAATTTTGATTTTTCCGAAGAAGATCCCCATTCAAAAAATTCTTTGTGCCATAAGAATCGCTATCTTCCGCGATACTTTTGAGTGTTCTGGAAAGTCCTCTAGAAGGCTCGGAAAAAGCTGCATTGCTGTGCGGGTAGGTTATATGGATAAACCAGGGATGTGAAAGCATCACTAGCATCTAAGACGTCTGTGCTTGTCTATTCCGCACACTCCAATTTCAAAAGCATTAGCAATTCATATGGCAAATTCATCGCCCTAGAATTTTAGTCACTTCGCGCTCTTCTTTCGTACCTTGAAACTGGTGAAGCATAGCCATAAGTGAATTGAGTGATGGTATTCGCATTATTCTGCTATAGACAACGAGATCTATGCGCATAGAAACATTAGAAAAACGCTGAGATAGTTCCGTCTCAAGTAACGATCAAAAAATGGGCTTTTCAAATGTTACTACTGATGCGTCAGTAGTACCGACTTTTCATGAAGGAAACGAACGCGATCGATGAGTCTCTAACATCATCATTCTTTATGCCTGCATAGGTGCACAATCACCTGCGTTACGGACACTAGATCCTAGCATGTCTGCGAATCTTTTTCTCTACTAAGTTCGAGTCAACCAGCTTTATTGGAAAATCGGTCACATATTCCGTGATGACTAAGCAAATATCACAACGTCGATTAAAATAAAACTACTCCGCTGACGTTTTGACGTCATTGTTTTCCTCAGAGAGGATGATACCACCAGCCGCAAGATGGATTGTTCGTTGAAAAACGGGATATTACTGACGGAGATCACTATCATTGACAAACCGTTCTGTATATACGAGCATCACTGGGTGAAATTGTTTATCTGAGCGGTACCCACCACAGCCGATGCGACTCTACCGAAACGAAGACGAAGTCCGCAACGAGGACGGACTACTGTGGACATCGACTGGAATCATATCAGTTTTAAAGAATACAAAGACATCGAAACGCAGCGGAATAGATTTATTTTCATCAACTCCATACTATTCCATGCTATCGCTTGATCAGCATAGAAAATAGGGTTGAAATTCTAGTGAAACTTTTTGGTACAAATCCGCGGCATAATAGAAGATTTTTGTATTAATTGATTGATTATGCCGTAGTTGGGGGTTAGTCGGTTTCAAATTTTTATTGGAAATTGATTACGGGAACTAAATTTCATGAAATAAGGTCAAGAAAATTGTAATGAACAAGGAGAGCATTGACGCAAAAAAACTAGGTTCCCCATTCGGCTGTTTTTTGTGCGCGGAACTGATAGAAATGTGGGTCTGTGTTTTTCTTTATCGTCTTCCTCTCGGCCATATTCGACTACCGGTAACCTAATTAGATTATACAGAGCCTATGGCTCTTGATCGAAAAAATAAACTTGCATTACAGACTTGACACGGACGACTTTCTCTGGCAGCGTATCCATTACCCCTGTTGACGCTATGTAAAAATGATCGTTGACACATCTAGGCAAAAAGATCACATTGGAATAAAGTGAAATTTTGACTAACTTAATATAAATCCAGTCTAAAGTGTTATTAGAAATTGTGGACTTCTGGAAGCAACGGCTTTTTGAAGGCGGTATGAACCACGAATAATCAGTATTGCGCGCGAAAATTTGTCGAAATGCATAGAGATAGTAGTCGATAATCAAGAGATTCGCAAAGTATAGTGGATGGAAAAAGCTTCCTAGCACAGCTGGTTCAATGGCTTTGTGAACCTACTTGTTCGCCAAGACAGTTCTACCTGGATTGCCCTGTGATGGACTGAAACAGCAGCAAGACACCTTATGATCATATACCTTTTAGTACAATTTTGGCCTTAATAAATGCGGGTAAGCTTAATCTCGTTCCATACAATGATGCCTACTCCCGCTTATCACCAATGAAATCCATGTAGAATCGCACCTCACGGCATCATTGAGAAACGGCTAGCTATGGAGTGAGCGAAGACCATATTGCTTTTTCAAGCTTAATTCAAATTGTGCACCATCCATTTTCCTTGTTTCTACGGCTTTCGAACATTTTTAGTTGCGTCAATATAGTTGACATGCTCGCAATAGGTCTTTTTGCAAATTTTGCAGGCGTGAATTCTTCAGCCAAGTGCTCCAATTCATAGTTGTTTCTAGCTCACTTCACACACAAGGTTGAAATCGCTACGGCGAAGTTTTCGCGACTAAACTTGCGGTGTGCATTCAATAACACATCTTTGCCCATATTTCGTCCACTTCTCGAACTATTGTTTGTTGTAGAAACGCTATTTGAAGTCATAGAACTAGAATTTCCCATCTACTTTGCAGCTTTAACCTGAAAATTTGTGATCTTAAAGATCTATCGAAGGAACAATCTATTTCATGTTTCTGATAGCATATCTCGAGCTTATCATGAGGTCGATATGGCACGTATACAGTGCTAGACACGTGCTCCAGAATTACAGCCGCATCACTAGCACGTTGCCTTTCGGTTCAGCAAGTCCATTGTAGTGGGAAATGCGACCTACAAATAAAGGATTCAACGTGGCAAAATCCTCCGACATTGCAGCGACCAGCAGTCGACAACTCATAGCTGGTGAAATAAATTATACCTTTACATTCGTCTACTTTTATGGACCTTGCTAGAGGGCAAAGGTATAATTTATTTTATGATTCAACTATGTTGGAGTGAAAGCACCGGAAATCAACCTTGCGCAGATATGCAGTAGTGCAGAGCTCGGACAAAAGGAATTGTGCTAGAACATATTGAGAAAAATAGAATAATTCATTATCAAATAACCGAATCACAACGGAACCTTTTCCGATATTTCTTGAATTTTCAACAATCAATTTATAGCTTGAACCTTATAATCTCAACACTGCATTTGGATTTTCTTAACGTCTTCATAGTGAGCTGTAGCAGCAAAACTGTGAATACGTTTAACCCTTCGTGGGATACTTTTGGTTCGTCTACAGATTATGGATGGATTTTCAGCAAAGCGCCAGTACCTATATGATAACTTGAAAAATATGATTCTGAAACCAAGTTTGTTTTTTTTGGAAAGGTCTTTGAAAGGCATAAATAATATTGGGCTTCGCACTTAGACAAGTATGCACCAGAAGCATAAGAGGTTGTATAGAAAATCGTGATTTGGCAGAATACAACTTATCTTAACTTTTTTGAAAAAAAGAAGGGGAATTTTTATACTTTCGTAATAAGACTGTAAAAAAGACTTTATCCCTACGCTCTATTGCCACTAAAATCAGTTCATATTGGCGCTATGAAGATACGAAGTATCCGCCATAAAGTCTATGCAAGGAGCTGCCTACTTTGATGCCTTTGGGCTGACTTATTGATCTTCCTTTCGTTCTAGCAGCACTTGATAGAATCCACACACCTTAATCGAGAGAATAAAGCAGATCAACTGTGAAACGAAATTTTATTCTCGCTGCTGCAGCGTACAAAAGGAGCTTTTTCAAAACCAAGCGCAGCTCCAGTTTGATTATTTATAGTACAAGAGAAAAGTTCTTTTAGCAAAAAAAACCTCAAAATAATGCACTTGAACGGATGCACGACCCCCATCCCTATCCAGGGTTCTTGTACGGTTAAATTAGTTTGTAAGGTATAAGGTAAATCGAAATGATCATTGGTTGATGAAAGCAAATATTTTTGTCACATAGCTTTTGTTCCTAATTTTTCATACATTATATAAGTTTAAGTGGAGGTCACGTGAATCCGGCAGTCACTATCGGTATAGCAGCCGCAGGTAAATTGCCGCCATTGGATGCCGTTCTATACATCATTGCTCAGCTTCTCGGCGGAGTTCTAGGCTCACTAATGGTCAGGGTAAGTCTGTTATGGCATACACTGATATTTCACTAATTTTTGAATGTCACTAAATATAATCTATTTGTTTATGAACATTAATGTGATGGTTAGACTGCCCACGTTTCATTAATTATTTGCCATTTTTGAAGGTATTTTCTGCGAGTTTGACTCAAGAGTGTTAACCACTCAATTTTGCTAGTTTATTAAGGCAAATATCTCGTGCACGATGCATGTTTGGCACTAAACAATCATGATCTTCAGGTTCTGCTGTCATATGACCAGTATGTTGCCATACAAGGTGGAGCAACCCTCGTTGGATCAGATGTCATGTGGTACCAGGTAAATCGTTCTGACCCACAGCTCACTATAACAATACTTTGCAATAAAATCCTCCAACCCTAATTTATGGCAAAATAACCATTTCAAATAGTACTGTGATTAAACATATGAATTCTACCCTAGAATTATTTTTTGCCCTTCAAGGGTTAAATAACGAGAAATTTCCACGGAATAAAGCAAGCAGGCTCAACTATTAATGTTTGATCAGCTTTGAAAAGAATGGCCCAGATTTACTCAGTCGAGGATTTGATCTGCCAAAGCAACTAAAGGGATAATGTCGATGAAAATTTTAAGGTTCGACCTTTCACGGATAACACTACTACCTCCTGGGAGCTCATAGTAATAGTAATGAGGATGTTCTTCTGGTTAAAGAAAAACTGGCTACGCTTCAGTTGCAGCTGTTTGCATCCCATGGCTGGGAAATTGCTTATGCTATATTTGTATATTTTTCAAGCCATAAAGATACCACTCAAACGAGAAATTGTCTGCAACATTAAATCAGCAATTTAAGGCTTTGATTGCTGAGATTCTCACCACATACCTGCTCATGCAGACAATATTGATGACTGCCGTCGACGAGTCGACTGTACTCGCACCGCTTGCTATTGGCTTCACACTCATCATAGATATTCTGGCTGCGTAAGCATTATATTTGATAAGCTTAAGAAAAAATCTAGTTGCGGAAAACTCTCACTTATGTACTTTTTGCTTCTTACGTTTATTACTGCCACACAAAAGCGGAGCTCTGAATAAAATGAGAAAAGTGCTTCAACTTTTTCCATATCGTTCTTCCTTTTTCTTCTATCAATTCTTCAGAGGAAGCATCTCCGGCGCCTCAATGAATCCAGGTCGTTCATTCGGTCCAAACATTGTAGCGACGATATTCATGCAAGACAAGCTTGCAGATAGATTCTGGAGCAAACCACTGGATATATTACCTTGGCCCATCGCTCGGTGCTCTACTAGCTGTTGGCATGTATAGGTGAGTTCAACGTCGATGTTCAAAACAGTTCATATACAAGCAATAAGCTTCGGATAAATCTATCAAGTGGTTTTACGAAAACTCCAGAGTTTTTTAAGTATCTTGATATGTCCACTTTTTCTCTCAATAGTAAGAATAAGGATAGTGAAGGATCCGGCAAGAATTATTATGGAAAGTGGAAGCAGTTTGACCTTCCAGAGCGGCACGCGTGGTATACTAAACAAGCACATCTAAAGATTATTTTCGTTGGACAGACTTTTCCTTCTAAAACCTTGAAGATCATTCGACAACCTGCTAGGTTGAATTGATAATTGCAGAGCTAGGCTTTGAATTTTGGAGAGGTCATTTTACAACGCTGTGAGAGCGAAGAGCACTTCACTTTGTACCCAAGTACTTAGCTTATCGCCTGAACTTCACACGTGGTACAAAATTGGTAGTATAAAGTCAAAATGAAAGTTATAGCCTCTAGAACGACAGAAAAAAGTCTGTTTTATTTTTCTATAAAAGTTTTTCCAAAGTGGTATAATAATCCAAAATTACTGAAATTACTGAGTTATCGATGAACTGATATCGCATGGATTGCGCTGTGTCATATTTCACAAACTGACCACTACTCTCTAATTATCGCTGTTTTCTCCGCAAATAAGAGCTATAAATGCTTCTGAAACATCTGATATAAGAAGAAAGTAGAGTCAAAGCTCATGGCCCTGATTAATTCTTGAGAGATGCGCCATCAGTTCTAATTCCGATGTCTAGCATCGTTTGAGATGGCTGAATGCATCTAGCCTTTACAATAACTTGCGGTGGCCTGCATTTACTTTACTTAGTATGAGCTGCTTGTCTGGTACCAACTTACCCAACCCGTTAGGATGGATGACTTAGTGAGCCATGAGCGGGATATTAAACCCACGACCTTGTTGTGCGACGCAGAGCACCTCTAACCAGTGCACTGCGTGCGCTATGAGCATGTGGAGGAATTGTGATACATCAAGTGATATAAGAGATCTAAGAACATTTCCAAGACGAAGAAAAGAATTCTATTCTGATCAAACCAAAAACATTGCACGACGATTTTCTCATTGCCTTCAGAGAAATAATAACATCAGTGAACTTTACAATGCTGCAGGCTTCAAGTGTTCTCATTAAAATACTAGCCAACAAAGATAGAAAGTGATGCGTGAATTTCGTAATTGTTTGTGTAAACGAAGTACAACAAATTAAAGTGACACTTTGTGGTAATATCCAAGATTGGCTATCTGTTAACCTTGACATTCTTCTAATTTCGCAGCTTGTTCTTTGCCACAGATGCGAGGTTGTTATAAAACGATCCTTATAATTATTTGTCGTTCCGCTCACCGTTTCGTGTCCTTTCTGATTTGCAAACCGCTTACATGGCGCTTATCTATAAACTTGGTACGGGTATAGTTTTCCTAATCTCTTGTAAAGTGTATGGCGACAAGTATATCGAAGAATGGGTAGGTCACTCAGTGTCTGTAGAAGAGCACACCCAGCCAACAATCGTGTTGCTAAAACACACCCTCCATTAGAGTGGCACAGGACACAAAAATATAACGGGATCGATTATGGAGTAGGAGTCACTATCGTAAAACTTCAGTACTTCTAAGATTTTAGCTGCAATCTGGATAAACGCAATAAATATAAACATGAACCTCATGGTGAAGTGCCTCGTTATCAGCACGTGCTTGGCATAAAAAATATATATGATTGTCATTTTGGAGTGGGAAATGCATGAGTTCTGCACGGCTAGCTCCAACTTGGACAACTTAATGGAAAATCATAGAAAGCGGTTAGTATATTGGAAAGATCTTTTGTGCTTGATGCGATTGAAATTGGGTTGGGGATTCTTTTTGTTGAAGTAATGGAAGTGTTCAGCAGATTAGGTTGTGGGAACGTGATCTTCTAGGGCTCTGAAGAAGGCGAAAATGCCAAAACGTCAGCTTACCAAGTACATCATAACATAACAACCTCGGATCTGGCTCACAAAGGAAAATCTGTAATATGACACCATTTCTCCTAGATTTACAAGGCATTTAGTAAGGCATGTTTCCTGAGCATTAAAACAATTCTGATTACTCATCAAACACACTAATTAGTGATGAGGAAGACTGGATTGAAGTGACATCATTTGCTACAGATGTTCATCATCATTCTATGTATAAATCTCAATAAGTTGTAGAGGCACTGGTTTTATTTTCTTTAGGTCTTTTTGAGGGTACATGAACAAATCACAAGATAGGGAAATAACAGTGATTAAACTTTGCTGTGAAAGTCTATATTTGTAGTGTTTTTTACGAAGAGAGTACTTCCTCGCGGCTTTTTATAACGTAAAAATGTTTTTTTCTCTTTGAAATTGAGCTCGAATGTCCATATGTCCAACCTTCCCTCAAAATAAAAAGACATAGAATGGAATGCACCTCTAACTGTACGAATTCAAGGGTAAAAAGGTTATACATGTAGAAGTAGATTGCTATAAAACTGCTTTATGATCAATTCAGATCTACTTTCATGCTTTTTATGTTTTTTATGTACCTGAGAAATAAAAGATAATGCAGAAAGAATCAATGTGGAGCTTTTCCCAAGAATTTACCATTTCAGAATGTTCTTCGCTAAAGAACGCCGATTAGTCGAATGAACCTCTTGTCTTCAATAAACATTCGACTGCAAGGATGGATTTTCAGCAGTTGTAAATATGGCCTTTTTTCAAACTGCATTTGTCGATTTCAACTCATTTTTGCGTGTTCATTGCTGATGTGGAGCTGTCTGACATATATGATGTACAATTAATGATATTCTATCAATAGCCATGCATGGTCAGTATCGTTTCATAACAGACACTCACGAAATCATTTCTACAGTAACATTGTTTCCGCTTTAGTTTTGCATAATCATGTCAAGCCTATTCAATAAAGAGTAGATTATATGATTTATCTTCGCTCAGTTCATGGTTTCAAGGCAAAATCTCAAACCACGAATGTTTGAAATATTTTAGCAATCGAATCCCACTATTTGGAGACAAAGCGAAAGTGTTGTCGATGTTGATCAGCGTCTGAGAATTTTCAGCGATCAGAAAATTATCAGTCAAGTTCTTAGCAGATTTCAAATGGTTCAGGCATAGCACAAGTCAACAACAAAATTAATTGAAAAAAGTGGGTTGAAACCGTTATAATTCTTCGACTGTAACAAGGATAAGCATGACATGGGCAACAGTGCTACGTTTCTTCAAAAGCGTAAGCTAAGTGTTCGTGCTGAAGTGATTCGCAAGGACCCAGTCATCTCAGAGGGCACACACTGATATCGCGGCAAGTCACTGGATCTTCGACCGCATCTACTCCTGTGCCAATCGCATTTCTGCTTCATATACATCTTTAGTGAGCCTACAGAAATCGTCTAAAGGTTCATAAATAGTCATGAAGTATTACGTCACTGACAGCGAAAGATCAAATGAGAAATGCGCATTTAAATTATGTATAAAATAACCAGATTTATTCAAGAAAAGTTCATAATATGAAAAAATGCAGTATGTTGTCATTGAAAATGCTGAATCTTTTGAGACAGATAAGGTGGAGTGTTCCGAATAATTTTTTTTGGCCCGCTCCGGATGATTTTAGAGCAAATCTCTGAGATTTTTGCTATAGAAAAAGTGAACAGTTATCAATTCGCAAGCATCGAGTGGTTGATGGAGACCCTCTCAGAGTTTAGATTGCATCTTATTTAGTCCAAAATAACATTAATAGATAGATTTGACGAGCTGTTGAGCGACAATATCATACTCTACAAAATCGTTCCTTTGTCAAACTTGTCATTACAAATTTAGCAGAATCTAAAGAAAGGACCTTAATACCTCAATTACATCCTGCAAAGTGCCTTTTACATACTGTGGATGCGTCATTGGATGAACCAGTTCTAATCATTTGACAAGATACAACGGTCGGCTGTGGACAATCGACTCGGATCCATGTGGCACTAAAGAAGGCAAAGACTTTAATAGGTTATCAGATTGGAACTTTTCAGCAACTCCGTGTAAATTCAATCTTCCAAAGAAATATTGATTTTGCTTATCAAGATTATATGATACTCGCCTATAGAATATGTACCACAAAATAAAAACGAGCATGGTATTATACAAATTATTTTGTTTGACTGTGAGAAAACCATCCAGTAATGAAATTCCAATTGATTAGCGTGGCGGTATGAATGGATGTAGCGCTTAGCTCACCCACGTGATATACGCTATACAAGCACTTATGAAAGCATCTCCAATCTTTTTAAGTTACATGAGTCAAAATCTTGCTTCCCATCTTGTCGTGTCCTCCTTTACTCCGATCTTAGCAACTTTGTAGAATGCTTAAATTTCACTTGTGGACCCGTGAAGGCTCATAAGGCGGCATATATTGGTTGAGGTAGCTATTTCAAGGAGTTTTAACCTTTTGTTTTCCAACTTTGTGCTAGGCCGCACTTAAAATAGTTCATAAACACACTTAGGGTCGGCTTCCTGAAAATGTCAGTATGAATACAGAAATCAAGCCGAGTTCAACTATTATTGAACCTTGACACAACTACTTGAGTAGAGCAAGAGTGCATCAGAGACCTTATATTCCACCCATCAGCTTCCTTCGCATGTCCCCCTTCACTTATACTAAGAAGTTTTATATACGAAATGACAAATCTTTGCATAACATTATAAACATTGTAAAGCTATTTATTTTAGCAGTCGCGAAGTAGAATATGCTTTAATACGTGCTTGAGTTTTGATTTGTTATACTCAAAGATAAAGGCTGAGAAGTTACACCTACTCGCCTTCTAGAAAACACTTACGATGAGGTGGATGAAGCCGATAACGCGCACGTCACAGATACTGGCTTTCGGACTCGAGCGGTGAGTAACAACGTACTATAAAATGTAAGAGATATCGGCGAGTTCTCAAATGTGCTGCAGTTGTGAACTACACTTTTAGATTAGCGAGTAAGTGTTCAAAGGAGCATAATGCTGACGCGGAGCGAGCCAGCCGACTTGTAAATACTACTCATGATCCATCTTACACTGTTGGATACCTACAAAACACTGGCGTACTCACGTCCAGGCACATCTCTCTGATCAACTTTTTGCGGATCACGTAAAGTCACTAGTCATACAAAATGTGAGAAGGAGTATGCTTGCATAAAAATTTCAAATAAAAGGTCTTGAGCGTCAAACTTCTTGGATCAGATTACGTGCCCTCTCCAAAGATGTATTCCGCACTGCTCACTGTCAGCCTGTATTCACAGTCTTTGGAGTTCCACTTCGTGAATGGTCTTCAAAGAACATTTTGCTACACGAAATCCTTTCTATTCTTTGATAAGTGTGGAGCAGATGTTCAAGACGACGTGATGCTCACAGGCTAAGAACCATTCGACTTCGACGGCTTGTACATATCCGATGTTCGGGAGTAGACTGTAGAATACACAAATGTCCATGGCGGTAAAAAGAATAATAAGTGGGAAAAGAAGCTCTCAGTTATGAAAGATAAGCGATAATAATGCGCAATGAGAGTTGAAAATATGCTCATTTCCCAAACATTTCGCTTTCCTATAGAGAAATACAGATTGTCAGGACACATGGGAGTTCTTCCTACTGAAAACACCTACACAGATCTCCTTGATAATGTGCTATATTTTTCTAAGGACAAAATGCTCACATTGTCCTAACTCTATCATAAGTACATACGAAACCCGCTGATATGTTTACCTAATCATATTCTTCTTCTAATCGTACTCTTTTCCTAATCATCTTCTCTTTACCTAATCATATTCTCTTTCTAACCGTATTCTTTCCCCAATCACATTCTTTTCCAGATCATATTTTTTTCTGATCATTTCTTTTTACCAAATCATATTCTTCTTCTAATCATGTTTTATTTCTAATCATAGTCTTTTTCTAATCATATTCTCTTTGCCTAATCATATCCTTTTTCTAATCATATTCTTTTTCCAATCATACTCTTTTCCAATTCATGCCTTTTTTCTGATCATATTCTTCTTACCTCATCAAATTCATCTTCTAATCATGCTCTTTTTCAAATCATATTCTTTTTACTCAATCATATATAAACTTCTTCTAGCCATTTTCTTTTTCTAATCATATTCTCTTCACCTTTTTAAGAGCGCATGTGGCGCAGTGGTTAGAGGTGCTCTGCGTCGCACACGAGGTCAATGGTTCGATCTCGCGCTCATGGCTCACCAAGCCATCCATCCTTCCGGGGTCGGTAAATTGGTACCAGGCAGGTCTCAGACTTGTCTGGGAGGATAAGCAGCACTGACTCGGTCCAGCGGGAGGCCACCGCGAGTCATTGTAAAGGCCAGATATGCATTCAATCACCTCAAACGAAGTTAAAAATTGAAGTCGAATGCATGGCGCATCCCTCAGGGATTGATTAACGCCGAGAGCTTTATCCTTTATCCTTTTTATTCTCTTCACCTAATCATACCCTTTTTCTAATCATATTCTTTTCCCAATCATACTCTTTTCCAATTCATGCTCTTTCTGAACATATTCTTTTTACCTAATCATATTCATCATCTAATCATGCCCTTTTTCTGATCATATTCTATTTACTTAATCATATTCTTCCTCTAATCATATTGCTTTTCTAATCATATTCAATGGGTGCATAATTTATCTCCTTATTTCAAGATGAAGTTAACAAGCGAGCAAAATGTGGCTTCGCCTCACGCCCGATTGATGCGTTCACTTGCCACCGTTGCATTTGAAACCCAACAGCCATTCGTGCATCACCAACAACCTAATTTGCTCGCTTGTTAACTACATCTTGAAATAAGTAGATATATTATATACCAATCAACGCGCGAGAAGACGGACTTTCAAATGAGCCGAAACGGACAAAAAATGGCCGCCACCCAAAAAATTTACAAGCATTTTCTCAGAACTTTTTCCCCAATCTATTACATTCAATGCGTTCCCACGCTTAACGTTAGAGATGCAGAGGAGGAGGGTTCACGGCCCCGAAAGGGTTAATACGTCAGTGGCTTACATACGTAAGCTATCAACTAAAAAATAATGGTGATAAACAGAACAATAGAATAGGATTGACTAATCGAGCGTGTGACTCCGATGAAGCGGGCGATACCGCCGAAACGTATGCGTGTCACTGACGAATCAACCTTGAAAATGCCGTGGACATCTCCACGGACAATATCAAATTGTTGTTTTTTTCTGCATATTTTGAATAAAAAACTGATCATCGATGTTCGAAAAGAGAGAGCAAGGAAGAGAAAACTTCAAATTACATGAATCTGTGATACTTTGTTGGTCCATCTTCACAGTTTTTTTTTCCAGTGATCCTTTACTCCAAGTACTCATTTGAATTTTTCCTCTTCTCCTTGAATGTCGTAGAATACTGGTTTAGCGAGTTTCCTTGCAATCTCGAGGACAGCCTGGCTGAAGCGTTCTATAGGGCGCTGTTGCTGACTGCCGGAGAGGATTGGGGGTGGGAGCTCGGCTCCGCGGCGAGCATCTCAACCACTCGGCCACGGTGCCCTCTTACAGGAATCTTTTAATGCAGAGTGAGCGGGCTTATGATGTGAGCGATGAGTACAAAAAGAAATGAACGTAATTAGCATGGAAGCACACTGGTAAGGAAGAGTAAATCTGAGCTGGAGGTGGTGAAGATTTGAGAGAAACGAACATAGGCTTGACTAGGCTTAACCCCTCTAGGTTAATTCTAACTAATCCAATGGATAAACAAAATAAACTCCATCATGTCATACATACACAAACGCGCTTTTATAAGAAAGGCAAAAATTTATAGAGAATGAAGTATGCATTGATATCAATGCATACACACAATTGGAATCTGCAAAGCAGCAGATGAAAAAATAGACTCACACATACACAAAATGAAGAAGAAGAAGATCACCTTTCAATAACAAAAAATCATTGTAATTGAAAAACTTAAAATAAAGATAGGAAAAAAGACCCAAGTCTAGCGTGAATAGATCGAAAAAACCTCCAGACAAGCCGCGCAGTAACAAATAAAAAACATCCCATATCCAAATCGACGAAATCAGTCACTACGAAAATTCTCGAAAGCTTCAGATAGGTTACATTGTTTTTTTTTAGTGGAGTTTCTTTTAGAAAAATGGAGTAGAGATTTATCGAGACTTGAACTCTCTGTCCTCATCGTAGGAATAAGTACAAATCCGCCTTCTAGTCTTTCGAAATGTTTTCCGTATTCCACCGTTGCATTAAGCCAGTGCAACGATCCTCTCAGAGAAGTACGGTGCCGATTCATCGAGTTCAAAGGGCTGGAAGGGGGCGCCGTGAACGAGTGGTTGTGACAGTAGTTGCGGCGCGTTTGGAGCCAAGCTCCACCTCCCAACACTCTCCTGCAGTCAACAAAAACTCCCTATAAAACTCCACAGCCAGGCTATCCTCGAGACTGCAAGGAGAAGCGCTTACCCAGTGTTCTGCGTCCTTCAAGAAGACAGAAAACGAATTGAATGCTAGGCGTACTGAGATTCGCACATTAAAAAAGGGGTCTCTCGGTTATTCGGGTGCAAATGAAGAAACGATCCCACGCTCTGGACAAAGGCTTTTTATTGCATTTTCATTATTAATTTGAAAGGCTGGCTCTGGCTAGTGAGCTACGAGGCCGTTTTTTGAAAAAGGCTTTTGTAACACTTTAGCAATAGGTAAAAATTTGTGTTTCATGAAAGCGTTTTCTCGTAAGATAGAACTCTTCTGATAAAGTATAAGTAACCATTCTATAGCGCAAATTTCGATGATTCCAGCGATGTGCTTAGAATCTGGAAAGGCCGTTTTACTGCAGTGTAGCAGGAACATAAATTAATTCAGATGCGTGGGCAAATGTGTTCGGCTAATTAACGGGCTGGGAGGAGGGTTGTCCGCGGTTTCAACTTGGCAATCGATAACGCCTAGGCGGCTTATATGAGATGTGCGATTTTTGTAATTCACTTAGGGATTGTTTCCCCGCTTTGAAGAAAACTTTAGATAAAACATATGGTTCTTATACTACAAAATTTCCTCTACGCGTTCATACGTGCTTCCAGCGATGTGATGGTGAAAGCACGCGACCGGTATAAAATAGTATTTTGAGTGCTAAAGCATTATGAAAGGTCTTTTCAAAAAAGTGGCAATGTAGCGCATTAGTCGGAGAGTTAAGCCATCCAATGGCTAACACTCTTATGAAAATTATTTTCTAGCGAAAGGGGTCTTTTCTTCCTTCGTGTCCGGATAACAGAAAAGAACAGGAAAAAACACTATAAAGACGTGTAATTTGCACGAGATAGAGAAAGATGTGAGTTTTACTGGTTTTGGCTCGATTTGCTTGACGATCAACGAGACGGCAGGTGATACATAATCCTAGTATTGCGTAGAATGGTCTGGAATAACAATAATATTGATTACAAAGCTCCGATGAAAGGATGAAAAAAGAGGAACAAAGTGGCGCAGTGGTAATGATGGCATTCATTACGGCACAGTTCTATATGGATCTAAGTCATTACTGGAAACTAAGCTGTAAAACAAATCGACTTCCAAACAACGAATGGATATCGTGCGCCAATCACGAATGAAATACCGTAAATAAAGTAAACAAAAGACCTGTGATAGACGACAAGAGCGCAAAATACATCTCGATGGATCACTGCTGCGAAAAGTAGCATCACCTTCGGATATTTTCATGGTTCTTCAAAACTTTGGCGTGCTAGCTCAATGGGCAGATGATCCTTATGCTATAAAAGGATCATTGGTTGGATCTCACACTCTGTAGCTGCCAATCTCCAATCCCTTTGGGATCTGCGGTCTGCTATCAGCCAGAAGATGTCAGGTGGTATAAAATAATGTTTATATGAAAGAAGGAGTAGGAGAAGAGCTGTGAGCTCTGTGATGAAGTGGTAAGCACGTGCTCCCGCTGAAGTAAATTGTGAGTTTAACTCTTCCCTGGGATAATCTCACATGCCGCTCTACGTCCTGGGATATGTATCTATAACATCATAACACTGTTGTGAGGCAGTAAGATAAAGAATTTTTCTCAATGATGCCAGTCAGTTGTGTCTCCGAGGAAAGTAGCACTGACTTCATATACCGGTAAGCCACAGCGAATCATTGTAGAGGTCAGATACATATTCAGTCACCTTCAACGATTTCTGATGAAGTCGCATGCTTGGCGTATCCCTCAAGGATTGATCAACGCCGAAACCTCTATAGCTTATCTTTTCAATACCGCTTCTTGCAGTTCGTTGTTTCGTTTTAGCTTTCTTATATCAAAACTCGCAACAAGTTTCATAACCGAGTGGTAGCAGAACATGAGCTCCGGCAGTGCAGTGGTTAGCATACGACTGCGGAATGAGGCGAGACGTGAGTTCAGCTCCCACGTGAGTTTCGAAGTTTTGCATATCACTCATCATTACTGAATATATAGTTTAATGATATACATTCAAGTGATCCTGAAAGCTGCATGATGGTCCAAGGAATAAATTGCGAGCTGGAACTCATTATTCTCCGCTAACTATAACGCTTGCTACTGTTGTAATGAAAAGAAATAATGCATAAGCTCCGCCTAACTTTTTTTGTTGTTTTCTAAAGTTTTTCAGATACCTTTTGTGTCAAGTGTTGCTTGGGACCACGCTCAATTTTTGATATGCCTCCTAGTTATTTTCGAGCCATGCTTGTGGTATGTTATGGGCACTTATACAGTGCACGTGCAGTTATACACGTGTTTGGGCCTTTATACCTCGTCAGTTGCACGTGTCTTTTCGTTCAATCACTTCGTCGAGGACCTACCCTTTACATAGAGGAACTGCAGACAAAATATTTACATAAGCCATTGAGTGAGCGAAGAGCAATCGAGTGTACAACACTGCCCGTTTGGTGATTTTATCACTTGACGGCGTGTGTAAATATTTCGTCTACAGTTTCTCTATATAAGGGGTAGATCCCGAGGAATTGACAGAACGAAAAGGCACCGTGCAACTGACGAGGCAGGAAGGCCGGAATACGTGCGTGTATGGCACTGTGTAAGTGCCCATAATAGACTGAATGCATGGCTCAAAAATATTTATGAGGCGTATTTTTTCAGATGGTGTATTACAATAAGAAATTTTGTAGTACTCAACGAAAACACAGTGGTTAATCAGCCTTTAGAGAAAAAAGAAATTAATTAGTGACACCATGTGTATGCTAATTTTTATGCTTGTTTAAAGTGTTTAGAAGTGTCTTATGTATCATCTGTCGTCCTGCTGATCGTCAAGTGACTCGAGCGTGCACCAGCATTACTACCATTTTCCCTATCACGTGCGAGAGTAGCCCACTGGATCCTCCTCGCCCTAGAAGTTCGTTGAGCATCATATTATTCTTCTGCACCTTTAATGCAGAAGTGTGATCATCGAGATGGTGGCTTTCTTACGATGCGCTTGACATCCCAAGAAATCCAGAAAGGAACGGCTTTTGTCCATCATTTCTCCTTACAACACATATGGAAGTTTGAATCACTGACTAAAAGCTCTTACGCAATTTATGAGACACATTTCCGATCAAACTGGAAAGGAGAAGAAAACTTAGAAAAAAAAATTGTTACATAAACGCTTGGTTTTCCTACACAAAACACAGCTCTATAGAGGCAAGCTTTGTTATTATCTCTGACCCTTTGACGATCTGAAAACCCCCTGGCCTACGATTAGTGAGAATTGAAAGAAATAAATTTCTGTAGCCAAAATGCATGTCAGGCGAACTGTGCTTGGATCGTTCGACTCCCTGTTGAAAAATAAGCGCTCAAGCTATCAAGATCGCAACAATTTCACAATTTCGAAGTGAGGTACTCACTCATTTTGAAGATCTTAACGAGTTCTCAAATCCATAAAAGACCGCTCAATCCATGAAGTGTTCTTGTGTTCGCAATATATTACTGATAAAGATATCACAAGAGTTAATGGAAATAAATAGGACATTAGCTTGAAAGTCTCAATTGCTTACTACTATTAATACTGACTGGTGAGTGCTAAAATACAATTATTCTCACAGTGATAGAATTTGTGCGCGAGTTGGGAAGCTGAATAAGGAAGTGAGTGTATCAGCACATGGATCTCAGTACAACAAAGGTTCAACGTATCGAAAGCCAGCAAATCAGTAATTACATATTCTTTGGGCAAAGACTATGAAAGATCCAAGTCTGAGCAGAAAGCAGGTTCGCAACCACTGTAACAAATTCACAGTGGGCCTTGACAGTGCAGTTCTTTCAAGGTCAAGTAGCTAGATGACGCAATTCTCTGCTTCTACGTGGTAAAAGTCTTCCTTTACAAAGATCGTTTTCGAGCTTCACAACTTCCATTGCTTGAGCATAATCATTTTGTGGTTCTTGAAGGATGAAAGGATAAAGCTCTTAGCGTTAATCAATCTCTAAGGGATGCGTCATACGTTCGTCTTCAATTTTCAACATCGTTTGAAGTGATTGAATGCATATCTGGCCTTTACAATGACTCGCGGTGGCCTCCCGCTGAAACCGAGTCAATGCTGCTTATCCTTTCAAACAAGTCTGAAACCAGTCTAGTGCCAATTGACCGACCCCGGAGGCATGGATGGTTTGGTGAGCAATGAGCGCGAGTTCGAGCCATTGACCTCGTGTGCGACGCAAAGCATTCTAACCACTGTGGTTTATTAGGAATAAAATTTCCTATGCCTTAATAGTTCAATTTTAGGTAAACAATGGGGAAGCTCATAGGGACAGTGAATTTTTTATTGTGTGCAGCACTGTGCGTGGCTCAGTTCCTAGGCAGCCTCATGAAAACTTTCTCTATAGCAATGGAGTCTGAAATGTCTACTGATGATTCGAGTTCATTTGGTTCGTATTCTTTGAGTAATACATCTTGTGAACACCTTGGGTAATAAGTTTGGAAGTAACACAAGCAATTAAAAGTGAAAATATTCTGGCACTGCACATTTTTTTAGTAATTCGTTATTCTTAATTATATCGCAGTATGGAAGCCAGTGAGATGAAAATACCCGTAAATGAGCATGCTTGTGCAGGACCGACTGTACATTTTTGTCGATATAAGATATTCAAAATAATCAAGCCACTCATATTTCTTCGTAACTTGATTCCTGTAATCTTTTTCCACCGTAATACCTAATCAAACGTCCAAGTCAACATATAAAGACAGTGCTCCATCGCTGTTTTATGATTGAAGAACGATAGCGGCAGAAAGAATCTACGATCTACGCATGAGACAGTGAGACTGTTTTCAGATGAATTCATGTGCGCCTTCTGGTTTCTGGCCCTATGTGGATGTGTGACGAAACGGCGCCATATTATCGTGTTCACCACATTGGCAATGTTCTATTCATTTGTACAGTCGTTTAGATGGATGGCGGTCGCACATCATACTGTGAGCTTCATGTTCTTACAAGTTGCAAATTATTCTTCAAAGTTGTTGAAAAGCCGCATGTCTCTAACCGAAAATGGTAGATATTATTGCTGCGCAAGCTTTTTTGTCTTATTCAGTGTGCTACTATTCTTTTTTTTATTTTATTTTTTTCTCACTGTGCAGAACCCGGTACTTCTACCATTCCGTTTTTCGCCTTTTTTTAAACGGCGTAGAATACCGATTTAGCGAGTTTCCTTGCAACATCGAGGACAGCCTTGGTGGGGTGTTCCGTAGAACGCTGTTGTTGACTGCCGAAGAGAAGTGGGGGTGAAGGGATGGGGGGGGGGGGGGGGGGGGGTGGAGCTCGGCTCCACGCACACTGCGACCAAATTCACAACCACTCGGCCCTGGCGCCCCGGTGCTTTTATTCTGAGGTATAAATAAGTTGATTACTCAATCTATAAATAGACAAGCATATATACATGTAAATTTATGATCAAAAAGAATGACTTACTGCATATCTGTTCAGAACTGAGCGACATATCGATGATTTCGTTTTCTTTCTAAGCCGTATTATTTAACAATTTGTTAGACTAACGGCACTGAACGCCACATGGGTGGGAAACCATCAAGACGGATAGCCACCTCTGAATAAAACTTTCGTTAACAGTCTCTCATCTGCCCGGCTTTTCCTCGCAGTAATAATGGTAGAAAATTGCTGAATAGAAGAAGATGGTGGAGGTGATTCAACTCAGTGGCCGGTGTAACGTAACATTTTCTTAAGATGGCCTGTCCTCAACCGACCATCTAAGGAGCAAAACCGCATCCAGCACGCTACTGCTCAATCGACTTTAGAAAGTCGATTAGTGAAAAGCTTCAAATTCAGGTGGAATATTTTGCCACATCGTGCATGTATCTCCAAGTGCTCCCAGATCATAACGTATTCCAATTTCACGGCTCCTCATGCCTGAAATATTTCCAATACTTTAGAACACACGTCACGTTTTACCGTCATAGCGATGGCATCGAGCTTCTAGGCTAAAATGAGCTAATCGGCGCTACTGATAAGTATCACTATAAGATTTTGGATAACTTTGGAGAAAATCAATTTCTGAATCACAGCGAATGATCGAATGCATCCTAGAGCATACCCGAACGTCTGAATAGTGTAAACCCACTTTTCTTGCTGCCGGAAGTGTCATCCTCCTTTAAATAATGCTCAGTTTGTGTTTTTTCCACCATGTGCCTATTCTATCGTTTTGTCTCAATGGTAAAGCTCCGTTGATAAATACTGAATAATGTTGACACGTCCTACATTTCTCTTCAACTCTATTTAGCTACGAAGTGATTATGTGCATTCATTGTTTCTTTTGCTTGATATTCCATCTTTTTTTCGTCTTTTTCCAGTACCTCAGTGGTTCACTACTCACCTGCACCAGAAATGAACAACTGTACGATCCTTCGTTATGTAAAAAATACGACATCATATTACTTCTCATCACCATTCTCGCTGTTTGTCTCACGGTAAGTCGTTTGTGATAAGCGATATTTCGCTCTGCTGACTTGAGACTGTTTCAGCTGACTGCTTCTGTGATTTCATCTCTTCGCCTGTGGTTAGACAAAACATCACGGGATGTGGATGCCATCACTAATAATTCCTCAGAAAGAGCTTCAATTATTAGCGCATTCAGATATTCTCTCGATCACTAACGATTGAATCTAACAATATTTTGTGAAACTCTGAAGGAATAAAAGAGTGAATCTTTCAAAATTTACTACTCCTTATGCGATGCGCCATGCATCAGTCTTTGCCATCGTCCTATTGTCGAATAAAACTATAACTTTTAGAAACATTTCTTTAATATAGAGAGTATGTTTGCTTTCATCAACAAAATGGCACCAATGAAAATTCCTTTGCGATGGTTTGATTTGATGCATTAGAGTTTTTTAGAGTGCTCGAAATCAATACTATAAGGCTACAATACTGCACTATGAGTCGTTCGTGGGCGAGATCTCTTGTAAGTCGCGAAGAGCTTTCACGCCTATCAATGAGCCAAACTAACAAGCTTAGAAATACGTACCACGAACGCGGAAATATTATAAGCGACTGTGTGTGCTGTCACTTCAACGACGTCAAGATATGTGCGCTTCACGCAAAACATTCGAAAGAACATCGCTGGATTTCAAGTCTACTCACAGCGTGTAGTTAGTCTGCACAGCTCAGATCCCCAAAGCCCACCTCATCCTAGGGATCGATAATAGTCACATCGTTAGCGAAACTCAGATGATGTGATCATAATAAGTAGAACATATGACAAATGGTCGACACAGGCAGTGAAGTGGGATTCGAAAGGAACACAAGCATCCTCTTGGGCGACCACCAAAATGTGGGAGGAAGTGCTCGTGTCGCCCATCTGGTAGAAAGAAGGTTTTTTGTGTGTACTTTCTAGAGATCAGTCTGGGACTTGTCGTCGCTATGGAGCACAATCAGTTTTCGGCACCGCTGCCTGGCCCTTGACTCAATCCACATAAAATTTAGACGCAGACTTTCTATACTGGATATGAATCAATAAAAAGCACAATAATTGGTCGTCAAGGATTTGTTCTCTGTGATAAATAGTGGTAATGAGCTGCAAAAAGCGAGGAGGAGTAAGCAGTGGTATAGAATACGACGAAATGGAAACAACCTAAAAACTCGTGGTTTCAATACCGTGTTTTAGAGAAAAATTGAATCAGAATCACATTTATCACTCACTCCACCCAACATGTATCATCGTAGAGCCTGCTAAAGTGCTTTTCATGACGGTCAAATTCAATAAAGCAAAATTGCTGATGTTGTCGGGAAGATACTCAAAAATGATATAGATACACATTTCGGAAAGGTTAAAAGCCTTCTTCTCCAGTTCGCAATCGTACTACTAAAATTAAAGCAAAAAGCAGTATACCGAGTAACAAGATCATAATCTCACAAAGAACTTTTCTCACCAAAAAGCTCATATCAGCTGCCGTTGGGTATATATGGTGCTCTATACCACTTCATTGTAATCCGTTGGCGAGGCTTATTCCTGAAAAATTTTTTGTCCATGAGTACCAATGCAATCGATGTAGTTGTTCTTTGATGAACGACTGAAGGAACCTTTTCCATTGTGACTGCCAAGTGTATAAGATCTTAGTATCGATAATATTCTTCCCGTCTAACTGCAGTTTTGTGGGACATCTGGAATATTTTTCAAGGTACAAAAAACGGAACGTGCTAATCACTAGCAAAGTAGAAAAAAGGTCCTAAAATTCCAAAAATAGGAGAGCAGCAGTTATTGTTGAAGCCTTAAAGGCTGGTGAAAATATTCACGAAGCCCCGTAGAGCCCGGGTAAATTTGAAACCAATAATTATTGCACCCACACGCTCTAACGTCAATTGTAGCTTCCTGAAAGGCATTGAAGAAAACCATCTGTAAGTGATTTCAGAGTCATTTCGGTAGTATTGTCCTCTTACTGTCGTATGAAATAATAAGTTATAGAATTGTTAATCCGCTGATTCGTAAAATTACAATTCATATGCTATTTAGTCACTGAAAGCAGAACAGCGTCTGCTCCACACCAGAATCCGAACACCTAAAGAACCTTTACTACATTGGCAACTATCGTTCACTTTCTTTGCTGTCCTTCATCTTATAAACTCTTCATTAGCTCATCTCAAGCACGACTGAAAGAACACCGAACGAAGGACAGCCATGTCAAACAAGAAGCAAAATTCCGAAAAGGACTGAGCTCTATAGCCCTATAAATCACATATCACGCAGTGAACAAGATCGTTGAATTTTTACTAGAGTATGAGAGAGCGTTCTATGTTACTTTGGCAGCTTTAAGAAGATCTTCAAATTACTTGAAAGTAGTATTCAGGAAAGAAAATCTTTGATTAGCCGGAGCAATAATTGAAGCTCTGGAGAGTAAGGGCGTCTTCACTTAGCAGAACACCATTCTTTTTGAGTTACATTAAGATTTCGCTAGCAAAAGTCACCATTCTACAAGGATACTACTATCAACGCAACAAAAGGAGTACGAGCAGGCGGTATCATCTTGATAAAACTATACACTGCAACATTTCAGAACGTCAAAAACATTATAGTAAAACAACATGATAGTAAACGTCGACGATCAACATACACCATCTTCTCTTTGCTGATGACATTGCTTCTATAGCACCTCACATTAGACAGGCGAAACGAATATTACCGAATTTGACAACGCTTGTGATAGATTTGTCCTCAACTGGAACTAACGAAAACGATGCTTACGAGGGGCGCATTAATTCTATGTGCCCAACTCACGCTCAGTAAAGTGAATATCTCCGAGCGCTCTTCCTAAATTTATGTGGCTTAGAAAGTTAAATGTTGAATGACCTAGCTCCAAGTTGAGCAGTAGGAAATAAGCGGTTTGAGAGCGTTCGAGAGCATGGGATGTTGCAGTGAAGAGGGAAAAGAAAGATGCGACTTCTTGCCCACGTTTTCGAATCTATGATTATTCCTGCCCCATCATATGCATCATGAACCTGCTTGCTTCGTGTAGCACGATGACATCACTTGGTGTCATTGAACGTTAAGTTGAAAGGTTGACTCCCAGGTGTATTCAATATCTGGCAAATAAGCGAAAGATTTTGGAGTTTTTAGGCTACTCAACGGTCAACATGAACATCGGTCTACATTTCACGCCACCGGAGATTAGGTGAGCGAATAAGCAATGTTCTGTAGCAATCGATGGACGAAAGCCGCTACTGACTAAATTTCTTGAGAAGTCAAATGCACCACAGAAAGACCACCGACCGAAGAGTCTAGAAGAATGCATGTTCACTAAATTTTCCTTGAACGAACCCATGGGCCACTCTTTAATGCGATGGGAAAACGAAATTTACTGGTGCCCGTTAGCTCATGTCTTGCGCCGATAAGCAGGACCACAGGTGATTCACAGGTGAAGCGCGGAGCGAGAAACTCAATTTTTAGGTTGGTGCAAAAGTAATGGCTGTTTATAAATTTTCGCAATTTGCCTTTTGATATTGAAATATAATATGATAAATGTGGTTGCGCTTGATATAATTCAATGCGCATTTTTTCGCTACATGCATTCTTGCTCATGGCTTTCCCTTAGCATCTATTTGATATTAATTCTAACCTACAGAAATTATGTTGGTTGATGCAAAAGTGCGCACGGTTTAGACTGTAGTTTAAAATGGGTCACAAAGCAGCAAAGACTACGCGAAACATTAACAACGCATTTGACCGAAACTGCTAAGGGACGTACACTGTAGCGTTAATTCAAGAAGTTTGCAAAGGAGGCGAGAGCCTTGAAGACGCGAAACGTAGTGGCCGGTCATGGAAAGTTCATAACGACCAATTTGAGAGCAATCGTTGAGGCTAATTTTCTCAAGATCACCCGAGATGTTGCAGAACTCAACTTCAGCAGTTTTCTGTCGTACCAATTAAACCCATTGGATTGGTGGAAAAGGTTGGTGTAAAAGTCTTAGGTCTTCTCATAAGTTTTGGCCATAGAATAGCAAATACCAAATTTATTAACTGGAAGTAATCAGAATTGCTTACCAGCACTATTCAAGGTATACGCCATCATATCTCTTAGCAAGAAATCAGTCCCAAACGCACAGATCATGTCATCTTCAAATTCAAGGACAGCTGTCAATTTTTGACGTAATTGATCGCTGTCTCAAAACTTTTTCCTGCTCAGAAAGTGCACCACTGGATGACGAGTTCTATGAACGCGATTTTAATTTCTTGCCTGCGAGATCGCAGAAATGTGTTCAGGCTAATGGCACATACTTTGAAAAGTGCTGTTATGCAATTTTAATCACTTCTGGCTAATCAGTTTGGTGTTTGTCGCTTTACTGCCAAAACTTATGAGAGGAACTAATAATTTTGGTCCAATTACGCTCAGCCGACAGCCGTAGGTCTTATAATGAACGCTTTGAATGTTACGCGAATTGACCTGAAAGGTTTTACCGCGTTCTTCATATTTACTGGACCGACGCACACGGCCTACCACATTTTCCACATCTCAGCAATTTATTGCAAGAAAAGCGCTTCTACAGTAATGAGAAGCAGAAATTATTTTTCAAGAGTTTGTCTATGAGGCATTCATTTCTATTCTACAGAAATAAAACAGACTTCATTAGGCCAGCAAAAATGTGCTCAATGTAATGGCTCCTAATATGGATAAAAAAGATGTGTTTGAGCCCAGTTTCTACGACACAAAAATTTGCGATCCGAAAGCGCCATTACTTTTGCACCAGCCATGCATTAATATTTGCCAATAATTTGAAGTCCAGCTACGAAGCTACACCAATCATGGATAGGTGATATAAACGGCTATAAGTGCTTTATTTTATTCTCAAAGTAATGCTATGTTAAAAACACTGCCTAGCATACCTTAACGAGCAGGAAAACTGCAGCGATGGCATCCAATCTCGCCTAGAAGTTGTTCGCCTGATTCGCCCTCTTTTATGCGGAACCACATATAGTTCTTTATTGTTTTCGCTATGATGGTATTGATTTACTGCTCAGAACTCTGTCAATGATGTCAAAAATCCAACACGGTGATGAAATCGAAATGAAAGTGCCCGAAACTCACTATCGTCAACCACTGGCTTTCGGGATCATTAGCCAATCCTTGAAAATCAGAACATGAACTGACACTGAAACGTAGATTGAGCATACTTTTGATTTAAATGCTCGCTTTGATGAATAACGGTGAAGAGCCTTATCTGATGTCCAATACCTGTAACTGTATCGCTGTAAACAGTAGTTGGAATTGCTACCCTGTTGACTCGTCCAGGTAATTTCCACTCCACATAAAACTCCGCTATTCCGTAATGATGTATCACCATCGAACTATCTATCTAATGCAAATTAATTCAGAATAATCAAAGTTATACCATTTGAAAATTCTTCGCACAGATGCGGTCATTTACTGAAAGATATTGCATGTTCACAACCGAAGCGCTTCATGATCATTTAGAAATTAGTGTTTTTCAAGCTGACCAATTAAATGAAATCGGTGCAGGAACTGTTTGTTAGTTTTGGTGGGGTACGCGATTCCACAATGTTGTTTCCAGCTTATTTCTGAGGCTTTCTCCAAATCGTGTAAAATCGGCGATTTGGTACCTTGCGACTAGAATTTTTCGAGGCCAGCGTTGACTCGCTGAAGCTTTCGTTCACTGTGCGAATGCCAATGTCGAGCATTTTGCGAATTTCTCTCTGGTCGATGTTCTCTTGTTGCTCATTGCAGGCCTTCCTCCAAAGAAACATTGCAGCAGTAATTTACTAAGTCATTGAGTTACTGATGGCTGTCTAACGACAAGCTGAGAGTGTAGATATCAGAGGTTTTGTAAAAAATCATCACATTCATTTCCGTATTCAGGCGTCATAAATTCCTACTTTCTGATTGCGATGTAAATGGGATTGATTTCTATTCACAAAAAGCTGTTCAGAACAATGAACTGTTATGTGCAACGCTCAATCAAATTTGTAATCGAATACTCGTTTCAAAATTTTGCAGCCTTCATAACGAGCAAAAATCAACTTTCAATCACGAGGTATTGTATGCGACTATGCTTTCATTTGTGAAGATCATTTTCTCAAAGTATCGTTGGCGACATCATAAGCAACTGCCGTTTTGTGTATACATTTTGCATTTGTTCGTAAATTAAACGAAGAATCACATCTGACTTATTGCTATTTTATAATTATATTACTATACAACGCGAGAAATAGAGTTCCAGAAGGCGATATAGCTTTGGTCAAATTATTCACTACCACTCTTCTAAACGTAGTGTGAACAGGAGAATAGAACTATATGGAAGTGCAAATCGACAGTCGTTAATTGAACCACCTTCGCTTCGCTGATAGCATCGTCCTTATAACACCAACCATCAGTCAGGCGAACAGTCGACCGTAATCGGCAACACCTGCATAAAGCTTGATCTCCGATTTGATCTAACGAGAAGGATTCTTATGAAAACGGATGAATTTGAATGACCATTTACGCTAAAGGAAACGAACATCTCCAAAAGCTCCACCTACGTCTATCTTGGCCGTAAAGTTAATATGACGAACGACCTAAGTCAAGAGTTAGGCAGAGAAAAGAGAGTGGTTTGAGGAAGCGTTTAGGAGCATCGAGGACGTAGAGAACAAAGATCATTTGACTTTATGCCCATTTTTCGACTCAACGGTTATCGCTGAGTCAATGCATCAACAACGCATGCATCAGAAACCTGATCGCTAAACAAGCATAATGAAAAAACTTGCTTTAATAAATGCACAGGCAAAAGTTCTGTGCTAGGAGTACCCGGTATCTGGCAAATCAAAGGGAGATTCCAAAGTTTTGACTTACGTCAACGGTCGGAAACCAAAGATTACGTTCTGCACTCCAGCTTTCGAAGATCGTGAACCGGACAAGTAATACGCTTTACTTCGACAAACGATCGATGAGAGCCGTTACCGCCTGGATTCCTCGGATGCAAACTCTTAACGGGAACACCACTGACTCGATGGTCTGATTTTTTACAGGAAGGGCCTAGAAGAAGAATATGCTGATTAACAGGCTCTTAGATCAAGGGCGGTCCGCTGAACTACTCTTGCACGGGATAGGGAAAAATGGAAGCATTAGTGGTACTGCATGAGTCACTCGACGATGAAAGGGACAAAGGTGATTTTGCATTATATACATATATATATATATATTTACATGCATATATATGTATATATTCATATATGTACTTGATTGAGCTGATGTTCTCATCTGTAAGTGTGCTTATCCTTCCACTCAAAGAAATGGTTCTGCTTATTTTAGACTGCCTCAAAATTGAACAAAGAGGAGTTACTAACAAAGGTCACTCTTTTACTGATATCCTATAATCGAATTTCAGAGTACAAACCTTAAAATTTGTCTAACCAATAGGAAATCAGCTTATCGATTTGGTTTTCATTGCGGTTTTCATTGCAGTACAAAGTGAATAAATGAGCTTTACGGCCTTTCTAAACTAATTCCTTCCACAATTATGTTTCAGCAACGCCTCAACTGATGAGTGCACCACTTCCAGCAGGTAATTTACTTCTTGCCTTACATTGAGAGATTTTTCTTTGTCGAAGAGGTGTGTCTTCTCCACGTGTTTTGCTTCATTTTCATAGCTTTCATCATCCGCATCACAATGGAGTATTTTCTTGGAGTATAAGCGGCTATGATGACAATAACTTTTTCGTCATCTCTAATTTTTCGTAATGGACCTTTTTGCTAAGACTTATTTAGAGACTCCATTTTCCCAGAACCCTTCTCGATAGATCAAGTCGGAGACCAGGGTTTACACGGGCGTTGTCGATTTCGGTCAACTGTTCCGCCTAACATATGATTGGTGTTATAAGGACGATGTTACCAGCGAAGGGAACATGGTTCAATTAACGATTGTCGATTTTCACTTCCATATAGTCCTATTCTCATGTTCTCACTACGTTTAGGAGAGTTGCAGTGAATAACTTTATCAAAGCTATATCGCCTTCTGGACCCTATCCTCACGTTGATAGTAATTTGATTATAAAATAGCATTAAGTGAGATGTGATTTTTCTACTTCGCGCAGAAATGCAAAATATATACACAAAACGTCAGTTGCTTGTGATGTCGCTAACGATACGTTGAGGAAATGGTCGTTACAAATGAAACCGGGAGGTTGATACTCTGGCATCAGTCGCATACAATACGTCCTGATGTACAGCTGATTTTCGCTTGTTATGAAGGCTGCAAAATGATTACAGGTGCCACATTTGATTGAGAATTTATTTAACCGTTCCACATAACAATTCATTGTTCCGAAAAGCTTCTTTGAAGAGAACCCAATCCCCTTTATATTGAAACCAGCAAGCATGAGTTTATGACATTTTGGTCACGAAAATAAATGTAGTGTTTTTTTTTTACACAACCTCTGATATCTATAGTCTCAGTTTATGGTTAGTTATCTATCAGTAACTCAATAACTTAGTAAGTTACTGTCGCATGTTTCTTTGGAAGATGGCCTGCAATGAGCAACAGAAGAACATCTACCAGAGAAAAATTGGAAAAATGCTTGACGTTGGCATTTGCACATTTGACGAAAGTTTCAGCGAGTCAACGCTGGCCTCGAAAAAATTCTAGTCGCAGGGTGCCATACCTGCCTTCTTGGTAAGAGTATGACGTCCCATAGTAAACAAATGAGCTAACCGGGAGGTTGATACACTGATAGGCAGCCGCAGTCGACTGCAGATGGTCTCAGTGAAGTTATTTGGAAAGGTGAGAAGTGGAGAAGATACAGGGTATCACAAGGAGGACAATCAAATTGAAGTACATGGGAGCTCGTAATATTAG
The DNA here is from genome assembly GCA_019055375.1 of Parelaphostrongylus tenuis. Classification (NCBI taxonomy): domain Eukaryota; kingdom Metazoa; phylum Nematoda; class Chromadorea; order Rhabditida; family Metastrongylidae; genus Parelaphostrongylus; species Parelaphostrongylus tenuis. Next base: position 83,910 of record JAHQIW010004163.1, on the reverse strand, counting down.
TGCACATGTCCCGTGACAAAATTCGCCATGAGAACTGATGATGTGGGCATAGAATGAATAGTATTGAAAAGTATACACATGATATGCTAAGAAAACTCTTTTAGAATTCTACAAGAGTATTGAATTCGAAGCTGTACCATCATTCAGAAAATTGTTGAGAGTTAATGATAATGGGGCATCGCACGCAATGCCCATATCATTTTTGATGAACACTTCACTGTTTATCGGATGTTTTGGGCGTTCTCCCTACTACCGATTGCTTTATTAAAGTCTTTCCAGTGACTTATACTTTGAAGTCACCATAAAATCTGCTTCAGAAGCGGCAAAAGATCACATCTCTTTGAAAATAACAACATCGTGATGATGGCGCGTTCCGTTTCCAGGTTGATCACGCCTCCCGCAGTGCGAAAACTCAACGCGACATCGACTGCTATCTTTTTCTTTACTCTCAAGAGTTGTATAGTGCAAGCATTGTAGGATGTATAATGTGCAGGTCATCAGGCTTACACAGGATAAGGGAAACGCGAAATCTTTCCAACGCAGAGAAAAACGCGTGGACAGAACTGAAATCACAGTAGAAGTGTATAAGTTGCATAAAAACAGATGGACTAGGCATGATCTCATCTTCGCTGCTACAACGCAGTATGAAGACTTATATAAGGAAAAAAAACAGTGTCGAAATTTGCGATATTTATGCTTTGAAATAACTAGGTAACTTTTGAATTCAGTAGAAAAGAAACAGTGCAGCCAAAAAGATATCGTGAGTCTAAAACGATGCACACCGTCCGCAAGGGGTTAATCATGTTTATTCTGCCCTTATGGTACAGCTGATTATTGCGTCATAACTCACTTTCTCCTGAGTAATATCTATTGCCTAGCGTACCTCGTCGTATTCACCTATGGATTTTCCAAACGCCTGTAACGTCCACTGGAAAGTACATGAGCCTTTCATCGGCTCTGTTTGGCATTTATACAGTATTAGACACATGTTTAGGCATTGCAGCCTCGCCAGTAGTACGGTGAAAAACCCGATTTTCAGTTCACCCGATGCTTGCAAGGGGTATATTCTTTACATAAAAAGAATCAACGCCAAAATATTGGTTTTACGGTAGACTGTTGGTCACTGCAGTGTAGGGGGATTTTGTCACCTGGTAGGAGGTAATTTTGTAAATAATTCGGTGCTATTTCCTTTGTATGTAGGGGGTATATCTTCTTGCAAGGGACACGCTGACCGTAAGGTACCGTGCTACTGATGGCTCCAAGGCGATCTATTTCAACTTGTTCAAAAAAACTTTGAGCAAGTGTTCTCATGTCTGATCAAAAAGACATTGCACTAAAAGTCTCCAATAATTTCGTTCATACTTCATTTTAACTCAAAACAAGTATCCAGGACAAATTTGTCGGCATTGCATTAGAGGATGCGCCAAGCATTTGACTTCATCAAGTGAAGGTGATTGAAAGTATATCTGGCTATTACAATGACATGCGGTGGCCTAACGATGTATGAAATCATTGTTGTTATCCTTGAAAACAGGTCTCGTTTCAATTCACAGACCCCAGAGGGATGAAAGGTTTGATGAGTCTGGGGCTTGGAATGGAATAACCGATAACGTTGTGTACATCGTGGGAGACCTCTAGCCAATGCGTCTCACACGCACCCATCCAAATTTGTCTCTGCCAAAAGGCTATTGACCAGGCGAGTCAAAGTGTTCATCAGAACTGAGTAACATGAATGGTCTCAAAACAATAGAAACTGCTTTTCCGCTGGAATTCTGTGTCAGTAATGATTGATAAATCAAATTATCCGCTCTAGAACATCACTGAATAATAGTCACCTAACGGTAAGAGCAACTTTTCATAACAAAGGATATGAAGAAACAAGATTTCGTGTTCAAACTGGAAAAATCGCCCTAAAGTGAACGCAATCGTCGTATTCGTTTCGAAGTGGGTTTCCCACATCACATACGGTGTCACATCAGTCGTTGTCAATATAGTTAACAGAGCGTTGCCTAAGTTCGTATCGGTAAGGATTTCACTAATATTGTGCGAAGACAGAGCAAAAGATTTGAGCAATAAACACAAATATGAGGCGAGGTCGCGCAGCGTGGACAGTGATGCATTTCATCAGAAGACAAGATCATAAGCAAAGTGCTAATTGGATTACTTCCTCAACTCTCTCTTGCGATCACTCACCTGAACACCTCAGGGAATACCTCAGCTCACATAACTCCGGACTCCATAATCTGCCCAATTAGCATCCATGAGGAAGAGAAAAACCCCAAGGCAACATCCTCAGCAACACGTGGAATAGTGGAAGAAAAATTCCAGGAAATAAATCGAATTAACAACTCTGGGATTCGCACAGCAAGTTGGGTACCATTCTCCTATTCGCATCGACTTTGAGCCCCTTAGGAAAACGCTTTTCATGCTTTTTCCGAAGGTTTAGTAGGGATCTTATAGCTTAGATTTCAAAATTCAACGACGCATTCGTTTTTGAAGAACACTTTTTTTTGCCCTCTAGTAATAAAAAGTAAAACTGTGCTTCAGGTTTAGGCATTTTTTGCTAGACACATCTTTTTGCGAACATTTGATAGTCGTTCGATAGCACAAATCTCGACGATTTCCATGGTATGCCTGACATTCAAAAACGACTTCTTAGTGCGTTGCTGCAGCCGTCACATTATCCGCGCGCAAGAAATTGTTCGGAACAATTAATTTTTATTTGGGACGCCTAATTAAATTTTTGATTGATTATGGCACTCTTCAACTTTCAGCAGTTTTCATGACAAACATTTGTCTGTTTCCCGTCACGATGCATTATTTTCGACTATTCCGTTATCCGGGAAGAAATGAATATCTGTCCCTATTCGCTGGGCAAGAAATTTTTACAAGAATGTTAGTAATCATTTAAAAGCTTATGGCTATAATGATGCGGAGCCTGTTTTCCAAAACACTCTTCCATAAAGCTGTAAAATCTAGAATGAAATTGTTCCACGTACGTGGCGTTGTTCTCAACCCGCTTATATTTTGCTGAGCAAAACTCATTTCCTAGAGTGCTAAGACTTTCTCGATAGCACAAGTCTCGAAGAACTCAAATATTCTCTGGTTTTTAGAAAGCTGCTCTGTAAGCGCTGTTGGAGAAAGAAAGATTTGATTTGTACCTCGCCGGGCAAGGTTCTTTCTTTAGACTTTAGATATAATTCGATAGCGCAGATATTCCAACACTGTGCTTATTTTCTGGAAAGACCGTTTCACTGCAAAGTAGCAGGGAAAACGAGATCGAGTTTCACATATCGTAGCTCTTGCTAAACGGCTAATCTGGGGGCTGAGGCGGAGCCATCGACCATCTTCTAACGCGGTTGAGACGTGGAGTGCAGCTTATTATTCAACTGGGAATTTTTTTTCCACATTGAATTATATGTATATATATATATACCTCCTTTGGGTATCTTATTTCCTCGCATTGCTTGAGGAAGTGTGTCCCTTCTCCTCGTCCTCGTTTTGTGCTTCATCATAGCTTTCGTTGTCAGCAAAAAGCAAAATCCCTCAGCAGTAGCGCAGGTGGATGGATTATGGCAGTAAAATCCCTTAGATTTTCAAAAGTAAAAGCGGTTGGGGTACGAGAGCCTCTCCTCAATTTCCAAATTTTTCGTATTAACACTGGGAGATGGAGGAGATATTTGTTTGGTAGAGTGCATCACTATCCATTGTGCTATCCCACTAACTTAAAGATTTACATATGAAAAGTGGAAGAAACCGATCACATCATGTAATTTGTTAACGTCATAAATTGTAAAAAAACAACAAGATGAAAGTTTATCTACCTGCTTACAAAATGAATCTTCACTGACTTCAATAGGTTTATGGCATGACCCTCACTAAGAGGAATGTAAACAAATTATAGAAGAGAACTAAGTTATGAACATCATGTTTGGCCTCCATAACCTCCAAACTGCATGAATATTTCCAATTTCACATTGACAAAACAAATTTTGGTACTTCTCGTTAAAAGGCTACAAATGAAAATTACATTCCTTTCGCTGGACAAATGATTGTCATAAGAGTGTAAGTAATCATTCGAAAGCTCACGTCAATAGCTACTACGTTACGTTCTCTATTCAAAGAAAAACCCTTCATAACGTTGTTCTTTCAAACTAAACCAATATTTTACACCGGCTATCGAATGATTATTCATAATTTGAGAAAAGACTTCTGTCCTTCAAGAAATACTCGTGTGTGAGACACAGTTGTCTTCTTTATGCTACAGCGTTATGAAAGGTTTTTCCAAAATATGAGCACATTTGGCAGTAGCCAGATCTGAGCTTTCGAATGATTACAAACACTCATTGACGTAAAGCGGCGTGTAAACCTTTCGCATCAGGCGGGACTAGAACCCGCACCTCACTCTAACGATGTGCAAAATGGGCGTCAGTAGTGTAATGGATAGAGCACGCATTCCCGGAAAGAGTGAGGTGCGCGTTCTAGTTCCGCTTGACGCGAAAATTTTGTACACCGCTCTATGTCAATGGGTATATATTTATAACATCGTGCCATCGATATAAGCGCTTAAAATAGAATATCATTTGATTACTAACACTCTCAAGAAAGTTCTTGTTCAGGGAAGGAGGTTGAATCTTGATTTCAAGCCTTCTAACAGACAATCATCCGAATTTTTACAACTTTTCAACATTTGCTGGACGCTCTATGTCATCTAGAGCCGACTGCATCATACGAAGCATATCTGAGAAAAGCTTCCACTCGGAGTTGAGTCTCTCCTCGGCTCGATAGTAGTGTAATTTCATATTTATACAGATTCATAGAGAGCTCAAGTGGACCTACATATCATAATAGCATTCAACTGCCTATAATGACACTGCAGATTGAAATGTATATGAAGAACACACTTTTTGCACTAAATCATTTATCTCCCACGAAATTCTAGACATTTAGCAAGCACAGTCTCTTTCTTCTGAATGCTTTCGTTTCGCAGTCCTACCATCTCTTTTTTCAACTGTGACAATTCATTTCGGTAAGAAGTGCTATTTTCTCGCAGATAATCAACCGCACTAGAAAACACTCCAAAGCTTAATGTAAAGATTTTTTCATCGCTTTTTTATCAGATTTTTTATCGGCTTTTTTATGATCTGAGGCATTCCAATGGTTCAATTTTAGACCGATTATTAACCCTTTAGGATCCATCGTTGATAGGCAAGAGATGTTGCGCCGTCGCTTGTGCAGCAATCGTAGAGAAGTAGCATGTGCATGCATAGCTAACTGCTTGTCTTCCCACGAAACGCGACGCCGTTACTGCAGTAGCTGAGTAAGATTTCACGTCAGCCGGCTTGATACAAAACGTATCATAACGTAAAATCTTTCTTGTTTCCGCAAAATCTTTGAGTTTCTCGAATTACACTGAAACTCCGTAACTTTCTCTACACGTTCATACAGTTTTGGTGCATATATAGCACTAATGTGTGAAGAGAACTCCAATTGTAAAACGAAATTTTCTTCAGGCTCCTAGTGCGTTTCATTGAGACATTCTAACTAACCATATCTATCCTCGGAGTCCTCGAGATTTGTGCTTTGCGAGCTTTTCACGAAAATCATCCTTCTGCTCATATCGAAGATTTTGGATGAAGCTCAGCCAGTTGAGCAGGACTACGTAAGGGATTTCGCTGCATGGAAGTCTTCTGCCATATCACGCGCGCTTGAAGTCCACCGGGAATTTTTGGGCTCTTTATTCTAGCCACTACTGACTATGAGAAAGCGTTTGACAGAGTTGAAGCGAATGCATTTTTATCAGTGCTCGTCTGTCAAGGTGTAAACACTTTGTTTACACGAATACAAGCAGACTGCTATTGAAACCGTAGCACGAAGTACGTCTCGTACATCGCCCCCTCACCATACCCATTGAAAAGGTTTTGGACAAGGCGACACTAGATTGCCAAAGCTGTTCACCACCGCACTGCAGTACGTGGTGAAGTAACCCGATCGGGACGATAAAGGCGTGTGGATTAATGGAAAATTCCTATTGAACCTTCGCTTTACGGACGACACAAAATCGTCATCCTTTCGAAAAGTACCACTGAAGAAGAGACGTTGCTCAATGAACTCAACGAAGCGGGAAAAAAGACTGGGTTACGCATAAACAAAATGAAGACAGTTCATGAAGAATCCATATGTGAAGGTATACAATCGAAATGAATAGTTCTCCGATTGAGGAGAATACTTCGTACGTATAATTTGGAAGACCAATGAACATGGAGAACAACATGAAGGAGAACTATGCAGAAAAAGGAGCAGCAATGACCGCGTTTTGGCCTCTCAGACAGCCACTGGCCATATATCGGACCCCAAACTCCGTGCTCACCTTTTCTATTCAACAGTCCTTCCAGCGCTGTGTTATGCAACAGAGACGTATATGACACCATAACCACGTCAAGAAGCCTATCAACAACGTAGAGGGTAATTGAGCGAAGTACTCTGACAGTTATCAGGCACTCACAACGCCTAGCCGGTTTGCGCAGCTCCGATCTTCGAAAGCTATCTCACCCTCATGATCCAAGAAATACATACACCAAAAGCGAAATACATGTGGACTAGTCACATACTCAAAAATGGTAGACGTGTTAGTGGTTAACGTCAACCATCGGCATCCGCACCTTTCAGCGAGTTTTGAATCACGAATTGGGCCTTGAGTATATAGCTTGCTCAAAGCACACCACCATGGACGACAGCTGCGCGAGAGAGAAACGAATGGAAAGTATACTGCGGCTCACACTACCAGTTCGGGACAAGCCGTCTAGATATCCAACTAAGCAAGTATTTTCGGATATATCTGACATAGTGGCTCATTCATTCTTACAAAGGGTACAAAAGATGTACAAGCCTCTTGCATGACTACTTTTATCCCCTTAATATGCTTTTAACGATGACAAGGAAGTATTTTTGGGTGGTAAACAGAAAGTGAGCAGTCTCAGATTCATGACAAGGAAATCCGTTAAGTCGAAGACCAAGTACGACCTATACGTGCTGCTTGAAAGGTAAGCCAATTGTCGCTTCCATTATCGCCGTTCAGATCTAGTCCAATACTCTATGTAATTAGGAAATATGCCAATCTTTCCTCTAAGTCATGATTGTTTCAGAAGTTAGTTAGAGTGACCACAAGAAGCTTCTTCACCACTAGTCGTTTCATGTTTTCCGTCATTTTCAAAAATTATTTTTGAAGTGATTACACGTGATCTTGTATCAAATTTCTAGCAACCAATAGTTTCAAATTTAATGTTTATGGAATGATAAACAACTGTATGGATTCATACTGAATAAAAGATGATGTACAGGTTTAGTGATTGAAAATCAAATCCAAAATCCTAGCCAATCAAACGAAGCAAACCGAAAGGAACATAATTTTATTTTCTCAGCAACCGCGCAGTAAGAAAGCCTTGTCAAAATCTATCGGTATGGCGATACCGCCGAAACGTACGTAAGCCACTGACGCATCAACCACAAAAAAGCTCAAAACATTTTCTCAAACCCTATTAAAAAAACTATCCCAGCATTTGAACTATGTGCTTACAATGCCATGTTGCCGTTCTGAAAAGATTGCAGCCAGAGTTCTTGTGCAATCTTTATTTGCAACAGAAAGAACAAAAAACGAAACTCTAGTTACTCCAACCATATGTGACCAAAACTTTAGAAACAATCATAAAATCCTCTAAACTCTACGGATGGAAGACACAAATATTTTTGGCCAGACTTGAGGCACTTCAGCTGTGGTAATCTGTGAAAGGCACTTGGAAGGTCTCAGATAGAAATTGAAGCAACAACACTACAGTACACCAGCAAAAGCAACCGGAAACTGATAAAATACGTAGCAACAAAATCTTTCAAACATGTGCTGAATTCTAAGCAAATAAAGCAACATATTTGGAAAATTGAAATTGCTAGATAAAACTCTACTTTATTATGCTAGAATGTTCACAAAAACCTCTAAAATGAGACATACAGATACTGCATAGATTAGTTCAGACATCATAGAGTAATTTACGTATCCAGCAGCAGTATGGGAAAATTGTGACAGTTGATCAGTTCGGAGGATTTGTGGATACTGCAAGCGATTTACATGCATGCTCTTTGGCAAAATTAATGGATACGAGCCGAAGTCGAATACCATAATAACACAGTGAATCAGAATCTTTCGTGTATAGGTAGAAAAGTCTCACAGATTTTGGAAGAGTAGTTATCGTACTGAAAACAATTGCATGACACTCCTAAAAATCAGGTCGACGGCTGACTTGACGTTATGCCATTTTCAATCATTGTTCGTGATTTGAGCCCCCAATGCCGCAGATTCCATAAGCTAAAATGAGAAATTATTTTGGGAAAAAACACCGAAAATTAATATGAGCATATTCACTACGATATCTTTTGTCTCCCTAGAAACAGTGGGCACTATGCAGCATTCCTTTCCTCTGTAAGTCTCTTTTATAGTGGCAGTATTAATGGAAATTTAATATTGAATCACCATAACCCCTATCATTGCTAACACATTCATCTTGGCCGAGAGGAATGTGTGATTGAGGCGCGATATCTATGTGTGCTCCTTTCAATCTAGAGTATTCCCGAGGCGGTTACTCAATATAGTTGTCTTGTTGTAAGATTCTTAAAGTAAAGATGGAAAAGAAGAAAATTCTCAATTCAGAAAGGGCTGAGAAAAGACACGTAAGACCGGTGCAAGGTTCATCGATCGCCGCGTCAGCGTACGTGGTCGCCTCAACCAGCCGCTCGTGAATTGGCCAAAGACCCCTTGGTCGCACACGCAAACTCAACTTATTTTACCTGTTGTGCTTCAGAGAAAGAGTCCTTTCAAAATATATGTAGAGCTTTGGAATCATAAATGACTATGCCGTCAAATGATTACTAAGAGTTCAAAGAAGGAGCTCTGTCCGTCAAAAAGTTAGTGCGTCTGCAGCGCGAGATCCCTTCTGTAGCAATGTCAAAGAAGGCTTTTCGATGTGGGACCGTAGCTTAGAGTCTCGGTTGTCAAGATCAAGTAAAAATGAAATGAATTTCAAATCAAACGAAAATGCTCACACTCCTATGGAAATGTCCTCTCCGAAGAATGAGGACGGTTTTTCATTAGCCCCTTATAACCACAAAGAACCGATTGCAAGTCATGAAACTAGCCAATCTCTTCCCATTCATTCTCTCTTAGGGACGCAAATTGAGAGATTAGCTATCAATCAATTCCGCCAATTACCAAAAAAAAAGTGAAGCAATCCAATGCTTGGAAGTTGATAAGCCGCTTAGCTATTATACAAGTCAGATCTTAGCTTGATGTCTCAGGTGTAATAGGTTTCACAAGCGACGAGATAATGACCCTATCTCATGACGAGTTTGAAAAGAGTTGTGAGTAGTGATTGTCAAGCTCTTATGTGAAATTCATTTAATTCTTCTCTAACCACTGATGGTGAACTAAACGAGTCAAGATCACATCGAAAAGAATATACCTGTTGGAAATTGAACTGAAACGGAAACGAGAGCAGTGGATTTGTTGGCTGAGTAGTCTCGTCGCCTTTTGCTGAGTTGATTAATAGACTATTGGCTGATGCTCCACCTGAAAGGACACTTCTTCGCTTTGCACGGTATTCATGGTCTCTTTGAAAATCGCAACTTATTGAAATAGCAGCAAATTGTCTATTCTATCATTATTTCGCATAGCACATATTCTGTTTCAGACAATACGCTCTTACGATTTCAAAGTTGAACGATTCCCTGATAGCTCTCTCGCTCCTAATATACTATCCTAACTCACCGTCGGCACTATTCGGAGAATTTGTGTACACACAGCCCTGTGGTAATTGGAATATCGTGCCATTAGTTGAGCAATTCGCGGTGAGGCCTAGAGTGAAATGGGGTGATAGAAAGAAAAATTAAGCTAGCAGTTGATTTAGACAATACTGTTAAGACACCAGAAGACGTAAGTAGTTATTGGAGGTTTGGTGGAAGAGAAATCAGAATGTAAAGAAGACCATTAAGAAGAGTATAGAGTAGAGAGTAAACTGAAGTTCGTGCATTGGTGCCAAAAAGTTAGTTCACTATAGGAAAGTTGCAATCGATAGAGAGTCACTGGTTCTACTTTCATTCAGATTCTTAGCCGAGGAATCTCTAATGCGTTGTTTGTAGTATATACTATTCTTGAATCGTACGGCCGAAAGCGAGCGTGTAACTGGAGAGCGAACACTGTATGCACCTCTTTCAGTACATTTTTCAAATGGGACCGGAAGAAGGTATACCCAATATATTTTTTTTTAAAAAAAATCGCTCTAATGTTGATTCCGCGGGAAAGAATGAGTATGAATAAAGAGATTGTAGGCAAGTAAGCAGCTAAATGATTGCCGGATTTTATAGATTTGTAGGTGAAGTAAGTACGCTACAGTACAAGCATCGCAGAATGTGCTTGAGAATACAATATCCTTTCCAGCTCGAGGATTTGTGTCACTACGCAGGGTATCTGGCTTTATTAATGAAACATCCGTCAGTTGTTAGTAACTTCTCTAGCATAAATCAAAGTTTTCAATCTGTTGCATCTGCACGAGCTGTTACATTACCTGAGAGCAGAAACGGTGCCAGAAAGGCGTTGGTGTTAGTAGTTGGTGGTTGTGACCTCGGTACTGGTTGTGGAGGGCTGGCCTGTCGTCGTTTCTGTTGCATTAGACGATTATTCCCAGCCGCTTTCAGAGCCTCTTTTAACGTTTGCTGAAGGCTGGCAGCCAACTCGGCCTGCTCTGCAACATCAAGAACTACTTTCATGTGTCAGCCGAGTTCACCTGAATTTTCCACAACAAGCAAGAGATTTTTTCACAGTGGAAAGCTTTGAGATGCAAAAGACTTATATACAACTTTGCTCCTGTGTTATTTATCATCAAACATATGATTCCAAGAAGAAGTTACACTTTTCGTTATTGGCCAATTAGTGTTCATTAGTGAAAGTTTCTAACTCGTGTTTTCCACCTTAGCTGGCAGTTTTTATCTAGTTATTTCAACGAGCCATCGTGACAGTGAGGAACCCAAAACGTGTATTCGGTTCGTTTCCTCGCATTTGTCCTTCACAAAGACCTTTGAACATTTCATGTGTTGCTTCGGCTGCTGCTTGAGCATTTCGTTAACTCTATTAACGTCATTAAATGCTGATTGAGACGATTCTCCTTGCAGTCCTGAGTTATCTTGGCTGGGGCGTTTCACAGGACGTCCCTTGATTGACAGCAGGAGAGTGTTGGGAGAGGGGAACGAACCAGTGCTTTGTTTATTACCTTGCTCCCTGAAACAACATATCACTAACCACTACGACACCCGTCACTAGCTTTAGCATAGATAAAACTACATTTTACACTATCATGAAGAGATGAAAAGGAAAATGAGCACATTGTGTACATAACGCTTCTTCCTACTAATACCTAAGAAACTATGCAAGCTTCCAGCTTCGATGTCACTGTGGAGGAAAAAGATATTTGAAAGTCTTCAGTTTTAATTTATCTCCATTTATCCGCTCATCTATTCTTTTTCTACGTGGGAGGATGCGGTTGAGCGGGAAGGTGATGAAGCAGCGGATGGTCCCCGAAAATAGGCAAATAGAAAGCTTGACTATGAACGAAGAACTAGCTCCCAGCGCCACTTCCAAAGCAAAAATGTCCTATCTCTAGTTCTTAGGATTAAATTATTAATAGAGTAGGCAAAGATGTAATAAAGAACATTCATGTTCTAGTTTTGAGGGCTTTGATAAATAATAAATGCAACTACGTTCTTTATCTTGGATCGAAAATTCCATTGCGTCCACGGTTTCTTTCTCGGCATGTATCCACAGGCAGGAGTAGCTTTTGAATAACGACTTTTCAATTGTGCGTTGCACTGTCTTTGCACTGTCTTGAAAGGAATGTCATATTTTCTGCTACAATGGGTCAGCGCGATCATTTTAAGAATCCAAGGAGAATCGACTTCATCAGCATCATATTTAACGACATCGTCTGGACCAATAATTCTCAAGCAACACCTTAATCCACGCACCAAAGCCTAAAATTCTTCATAGAATATGTATGTAAAGGTACGAACCGAATGGAAGAAGTACTGAGATCCTCCAAGTTAAGTGGGGCCGCGTGAAATAAAATATTACGACATGTTCACGAATATAGAAAGGATGATCCATATCAGTTCTTATATCCTTTCACATGGATGATGTAACCCACTTCTTCGAGAGACTCTAGCATTTTATAACATAAAATGATCACGTACTGAAAAAGGGGTAAAATTTCTACTGCAAAAAAACAATGTCAAGACATAAATGAGGGGAGAGATCTATTCACTTACTGCATATTCGTATGTCATCGATTGAGGAAAACAACAGATCTCTATTCGAAAAGCTTAGCTACTTGCCCGCAATTGTTTAACTCTTGTAGGCGACCAAGTAATCTCAAATTAAGAGAAGGATGTAAACTAGTGTGTTTTGTTAGAGTGGTGTTCTTGGAAAAGCTGATAATAACGTTGGTTCATGAAAACAGCACGACATGAAGTGATTGCTTTCAAACTTGAAATAGTCACTCAATATACCATTTTTTTTCTCCTCTACAACTGGTGTTTCCTCCTTTGTCTCAATCGGTTCTTCGCTGTCCGAATCGTCTCCACTGTCTTCCTGGTTATAATCCTCTTCACTAAACGAACTGAACAGTGCCGTCGGAACCATGGTGGGCAATAAAGATACGAACTGCTGAAAAACACAGACTTGTATAACTAATACCATAATGAAGTCTAAATCACATTAGAATTATTTGCGGTCGTAATCTTTTAGAACACTTCTTGTTCAGTGTGTCGAGTGCACGGAGAAAAAGGCTCAGCTAGACTCTTCCATCGGCATCGTCTAAGAATCAATTCAAAAATCTGTGAATTTCAGCTGCACAATGTTGCAACACTGTGCTATATTCGCCTTTATCCTTCTATGAAGTATTCTCAATTTGCAAAACATACTGTGGCGCTCAAGCTCGCTGTCATTATTCTAGTCAATATTTAGTCAGTTCGGAAGTTCTAGGGACGTATCTTGGATTGTTTGCGAAATGAAAAAGGCTGCAGATTCTTATTGGGTAAACACCTCGCTCCTACGGTCTTCTGTTTTGTTTGCGCATCAATGGCAAATCAAGAACATTAAAGCTTTCCCGTAGTTCACTGGGCAGGCTTCACAGCCATCAAGTCCAAAACTAAGTTCACGTAGTTTCTGTGAAGGAACTAGCCTGATTTTTTCTACTAAATGAGTTTCGTCATCGCTTTTAGATGTTGAGAATATAGTAGAAGAGAAACCAAGGAAGAAGAACGGCAAATAGAACGAGTTATGTGTAGTAAATGAGTAGTGTAAACTCGCTTGCTCTTCAATCACTCTTCCCATAGCACGGTTTCAGCTTTCTCTGGCATGACTCTATATTTGTGACTTCGAATACCACATAGCTTCAGTTTCTAAGGTGACATGGAGAAATTTTGCTGGGGACCTCATATGAAGGCATGAGATATGCGCGTAGGCAAACTTCGATAACACCAAGGAAATCAGAACAGCATACATTATCCAAATGACGCTTTTCTCAGTCTAAAGAAGACTGGACAATATTTATCTGTATAAGTTTCCATAACTTGAAATTAAATGCTTTCGAAACGGATCATCACACCTAGATGTTCGATAGAAGAACATCGCTCGTGTCGATGACATTTCCTTCATGCCAGAATTCCGAGAACTCAAACTCCCGGACGCAACCCCCTAATTGCCAGCCTTGACACATCGATCGATGAATTGCGGTAGTAGGGATGGGCTTCTTGACTCGGGAAGAAGAAGCGTCCTTTCGCGGCAAGTGTTCGCCGACTCTTCTCTTGGCTAAATACACACTTGCCCAAACGGAAGGAAAGAACACGGCGACGATGATACGCAGAGCTCCCCATGCTCAGCACTCTGGGTGGTGGCGCAACCGGTTCCGGAAATCACCATCACTTTCCGTAAAATCACAAACGGGAAGCGCTGCGAGTCGATAAAGAAAACAAAAGTGCTTTCCGAGAACATTCAAGGGGTGTGCTGCCTACACATTCCTTGCTGTGATACGGAGTGCTTATGAACTCTTTCGGCTTAATGTCTGCGTGAGCTTAACAAACAGGTTGAGGAATTTAACTCCTAGAAAAAACCGGTTTCAGCAAATGTAGATATCAAATGAAGCTATCTGTCTCTCTTAAGAAGTTTGAAAACGTTTGTCTACAGAAGTTTGAAAAGGGAAGATCGTCACTAGAAGTATTTTCTGGCATTTCTTATTGTCACTCTTCATTGCACATTCCGTTTATCGAAACTCTAAGATGCAGTGGAGTAGCACGAAAAGTCCTAAATGAAAGGCACTTTGTTTGACAGCATCTCAATTTGGCTTATCCTCTTAGAATACACAGATATTTCATTAGATTTCTGATCCCCCTGAACGCCCCTGCATTCCATCTAGCCGCTGAAAATCCCGGCAAGGAGTCTCGAAAACAGCTTTACACTGCCCAATTTGAGTGTAAGCCTCCCCAGAGAGAGTCTGAGAGGAGCCCAGCTATTTGGAAGCACGTGAAGATTGTGTAATAAGCAGAGAGCAGGCCTCCTCTGCGTATGGTCAGCTCATCTTTGCCAGAGACGCAGAGATAGTCACAGATCCGAGTTCGATGCCATTTCGATGATGCTTCGTTGTTATACCGATCATCCATCAAGATGCAATGCAAAAGTGGTCTACAGTGCCCACAAAGATAATACCATATGCCCTTGCTGGTTCACATGGGAGGATATAGCTGGTCGTTGAATGTTACGTTGGGATCTGGGAAGTTCCACATTTGCTTTCTAGGGAAAGAATTCAATATGTGACTCATCCATGAAATCTGTGGTATGAGTGCTTCGTGTGAGGTGTGGACGTAATCCGTAGATCACTGGGGTGGTGTAGGTGCATGGTGTCGACTAAACAGATGCCTTCAAGCATAAACTCCAACTTCAAAAGCTTGTTTATAGTGTACTTTACTGATGAGAGCACATCGCATGACTCAAAAATTTTGCTATAGTTTCTACCAGATGCTAACTTCCTGCTTATGCTCTTTTTAGAGTATTGTCAGAGTTTTTCATACTTTCTCAAGCAGCATTGCCGATACGACTGCACCACAAAGTTCATATGAAAATATAATGGCAATATGTTTCCGAAATGTTGAGGAAAACTAAACTACTCTGAGTAATACTACTTAGAGAAGCCATTGATTCCCCACCTTGTTGAGACGAGTGCCACTTCTAATCATGGAGCTCCCTAGATTGAGTCACCAGCAACTTGTGGAAAAGTCTCTGTTAGCAACCTAATGAAGTTCATTGCCTTCGCTCATCGCTTTCCGATGTTATTGTCGTTCTAATCCTGCTGACAACAGCAGCTGAGGTTTGAGATCATGCGTTTCAAAACGCCTGTTAGGAGCTGGGAGGCAGAGGAGTTTGATCCAAAACAAATTAGGTTGACGGTGTTCACTCCCTATCTCTCATTCTCTTTCTCCCTTTCTCCCGCATAACAACTGACACGTAGACATAGACATTGACGAAAGTACCATAGAGAGCTTAGCATCAAAACAGCAACAGCAGCTTGTGAGTTCTTCCATGGTGGTCATAAGAAAAGAATCACGTCCAATAGGTTTACACATTTCTACACAAACTCTCAAGTTCGTTTAATTATGACGTGAACGGCATTGTAAAAAAGTAATGCGCTATGCTTCAAATGTACAAGCCGCTATTTCAATAGTAAGCTATTAATGGGTTCTGGTCTAGCGCTCCAGAGCCACTGTACAGATATCACGGAAATAGTAAACTGAAAAATAAGGATAAGACATATATGGCTGGATTTACAAATAGAGATCGAAGCAAACTTCTCGCTGAAATGGCTAAAATATTTTTGTAGGAACCAAACCAAGCCCGAGATTTTAATTGAAATAAGAACAAAGGTTGCTTGGAATAAATCAGGCTAAATAAATGGGCAGTCCTCTGCTGCGCTAAAGAAACATCAAACGAAGACTGAAGGCCGTTAGACGAGTAAAGGAAATCTTTGACGTCATTCGTAGAAGTAAAAAACCATACTTCGTTGTTTGCTAGTAAATTAACATTGCTGGTCACATTGAAACGAATGATCAAAGTTAACTAAAAGGTCAGGAACTAGCAATATTACGTTATCCGATCGCTTTGCTTGTTTCTACACTCTAGTAAAGGTGATAGAAACTTAGACGTTCATGAATGATTTCTTCAAAATGTGCATTTCGTTAATGATATTTGATACATCTGAAGAATGGAAATATGTACTGTTTAGTCGCTAATTAGAAAAAACTCAGACAAAAAAATCAACAATTGCAGAACTACCTCAATAACATAACATTGGACTATTGCCGTACCGTGACACTAGCATCTCTCGTATATTGAACATTTTCGTTGAATTTTCCACGATTTTTACATTTTGATTCAATGTATCAAAATGTTATTGCTAAAAATATGCAGTAGCGACGGTATGATTTCCTATAAATCACATGCCGAACAGACGTTCATCAACAGATGCCTTGCACCAAGTTGATGCCATGCTTCTGTCCACTGACTTCCATCTTTTTTCTAAACTGCCTAATCTGTTACCGACTGACATGAAATAGTGGTGAAGTTGTGGTTAAATAAAGCTGGCACCAAAATTAATAATGCCCGTACTAACGAAATTCTTTGCCTGTTAAGCATTTCATTGGGTGATAATGAGTCGTGAACATCATTAATGATTACTAATCTGTGAAACAGAAACCGTCAAAGTATGTATGTTGCATACTAATCCAATATCTCAAGGATACTTTTTGTCCTAGTCTTACCCATTTAGAAGCTTTGCTGGACCTTTATTTCATTTTCCTAACCATTTGCCATTTTCCAGATTCCAGTTTTTTAAAATGAGCAGTTTTTTTCATAATATTATATGCTTAACTATGAATAGTATGTGTACAACTATATTATACTGTTCATCTAAATTATTATATTGTATGTATGGTCATATTACTGCATTGTTGGCTTGTATTATTATATTACATTATTATAATATTATATTATCAGACTATCATCGTAATACATTATTATATTTGCTAAAGTGCTTCACCTTTATTGCGTTGCATTGATAAATAAAATAAATAAGTAAAATTATCCGCATCTTGATATATTATGATCAGCAGAAACATTCAACTGTCAGCAACAGATATAATAAACTCGCTCATTCACCAACAAAGAAAAACGCTTCTCTGAGAAATCTCTGAATATTTTGTAAACAAGTAAAGAATTTTGCAATGATAAGAACTGAGCCCTTTCACAAAGCGTAAGAGGTCGACTTATCGAAATTACTGATATACTTATGAGCCTGACACGCCTCGTGTCCCAGAGGAAGATTTCCTCCAAATCGAAAGTCTCCGTTCGATGCTGTGATGTCATAGAGGAAGACGAAATGGTGCACACATATGGCTGTGACCCGAGCATTCTCAACTCAACACCAATCGATTTCGCCAATCCTCACAACAGCTTCAAACAGTAGACGATTCGAATAGATCGATCACGATTTATGATTTCAACATCCATAACTTAAAGCTTTTCCGAAAAGCGATTATTGCAGCGGAAAAATGTATCATTACTAGGATGAGACCACCGTTCGGCGCTATTATTTGCCATCAAAGCAAGGCCACAGTGAACTTCCGGCGGTGAGGTCTAAGTTCATACTCAGTACCGAGGAAAACTTATACAATTTGTGTACGGGTATTCTTTCTTCTAAACATGCTCTCGACATGTTATGTATTATGCACAAAACGATTGACGAAAGCCTAAAAGCTATGGTGTAACCTCCACATCATGTTGATCATTCAACATCCCCCACACTCGCAGAATATCTCGTCATCGTAAGTTGATTTAGTACTTAATCGTGAAATCGATCAGAAGACTGTACTATGGCAAAAAGAGGGCGATAAAGGCGAGAAAAGTTTGCTGAAATGTGTTCTAAACGAGCAACAATGCCATTCGTATGTGGTTCTCGACAACATCAGTTCACTGTTGAACCATAGAAGTTCCCTTCTACCTTAAACTGACTTAATGGCCATTTTTGAGAAAAAATTGTACATGTGTCGGACTAGCGGTGATATGTGCAGAGGAAACACCATAATGAAAAGAATATACAATTCACACGTCAGTAAACTTTTGCCTTCAAAAACTTTTTTAAGCGAATACGCTTACACCATCAAACCAACAACATCATTGAACAAGAAAAAAAGTTGATTTATGAAAATGCTACTTTGCGGGTAGAATATATAGTAGAAAACTTTGCTAAACCCAAGATCTTTCGCAACCTCCGTATAAGAGCAATTAGTCACGTATTGCTTAGTTAAAGCTCAATTCTAACAAAAAGAAATCCATCACTGTAAGGCGTTGATAATGCCTCACCTTTATTGATTGGTTTTTCACATTCTTTCGTGAAATGGAAAAAAATCCGATTTTCTAGCGTCAACCGGACAGAAGACCCCACTCCCATGCCCGATGCCAATTACGGTGGGTGCGCATGCGTTTGCCGAAGTGGGCGGGCATGCATGTTCCATAATTGGCCAGCAGTATACGGTAATCGCAGAGTAAATGCGAAATTTTCCCAAAATACCTCAGTAAACCGTTTTTGCAAGAGAGATTCTTGATAAGAATTTTTTCGAATACTTACAGCAGTATCCGGTGTGTCGGCTACACGCCGTTTTCGTGGATTAGGTGGTGCTGTTCCAGTCTCGAAAGTAAATTCAGTTCGATTCGGTTGTAGATCTGAGCCATCTAAAGATGTGAAGGGAATACTAGATGAAACAGCAAATAAAGTCAAAAATAAGTTTTTCTTTATAGGAACGTTATCGTAATAAACCAGTTTCTCCAAGAAAACTACCCCCATTCGGTGTGAAGGCACGTGCTAATTGCGCCTAATTACACTGCGAATATGTACATAAAATTACTAACCACTGAGTTCATATAGTCAGAAACTCATTGACAGAAGAAACCTCCACTGGAATTATAGAGAGAATTTAGAGCTGCCGGAAACAACCAGATTTAGTTCATTCCAATAGAGATTACCGGTATCAACCATAGGCTACAAGCCGTTCGGCCATTGCTTATTTGATTTTAATGCTGCACTGATTGATCAGTTAATTAATTAATCAACTGGTTCATAAAAGATCAATCAGTCTGCCACATTTCTATGGAAAGGTCATGATATCTAAGTGAGGTTATCACAATAAAAGACTATCACCTGCGAGATGAAACTGATAGAAAAAAATTTAGTGTATTACTTACGCAAGAATTGTCATAGCGAATCATCCAAAAACATATGTAATCTATCAAAGAATAGACTCGGTTAGCTGAAACTTCTACGCAAACTTGAAGCTATCTATTACTTATTCTTCCCATCTTCTCAGTCAAAACTGATCGCCAAGCGCAGAACAAATGAGTCAAAGTGTGGTGAACAATTTTTAGTATAGAGTCTCATGAGGCAACTTCATTTCATCAAAACTTAGATTATTTTGTGAGATAGGAATTTCTTACATCACCAATCATCTGGATAAAGTCCTAAGAGAAGAACAGGTTTTTGAGGTATATAAACCTTCAGAAGAAGACTAGCTCACCCCCAGGAGCGTTCAGGCATGTCTGAATGAGTGCCTTGCCAGTATCCGAAGAAATCATGGGTTGAAGCTTCTTCGTCGCATAAGTGTAGACGTGACCGGTTTCCGATGCCACCAACAGCATCACTTGTGTGCCCGTTAACGTTGATAACTCGTATGCCTAAATTTTCGAAGAATTTCGCATCTAACAAGAAGATTTTGATATTAATAATGCTGGGAAAGTATCATTATTTCATGTAGATTTTAGAGTCCATGCAAAGGAATCAGGAAAAAATGATTGTCCCTCTTTTGATTGGAGCCCAGCATGATACGAATCCTCTCCGTTTGTGGATAAAATGTCATGATTTTGGAGGCGAGTCAGTTCACTCCCTACGTTTACCGCATGAGCTAGCTCCTCTGATTTCACGGAGCGAAAATCTTTTTTTATAACAGTTTAGCTATTAAAAAAATTATTATGAAGACTGTCAGATAACGACGACTTACTTTTTTCATTATGCCCGTTTTTCGCTTGCTAAATGTTGTGTACCGCCTAAGTTTGTTGCCAATATATTCCATTTTTATCTTGACGCGACCTGAAAAAAGGATATTCATTGTTTAGGTATAAATCAAAGCAAGCGAATCTCAAGATCGGTAGCACATTTAACTACTACTTCATACCTTTGGTTTTTTTGCCATTTGGTAGGAGTCCTGAAGTTGACGTGGACGTCGACTCAGGCAAGGATGCTTGGGAAGATGATGAACCCTGGAGGTGGTGCATTAGCTGCGCTAAGTCTGGTGAGGAATTTTCCATGATTCACCCTGAAATTATGGGTGCTTCATGTTAAAAATCGATGTGCGTATGGAAAACTGATGAAACACAACGAGAACCGCTGTGAAATGACATAAAAATAATTGGCTGAAGAAGGAAAACGGAGCGATCTTAATGGAGTACGCCACGTGGCATCTGATAATTTCTGTGTTAATCTACCATTAGAGGCATCACGCGCGATCACATGTTCAAACCATTTCTATTTTCTATGATTTCTATGCAGCATGGCATCTTCTAACTGGAGTATACAAGAAAGTAAAGTAATAAGCGGAAGAAGGGAAATCTTTGCTTAAGTGGTGAAGGCTATTGTTCGATGTTATTCCAGAGGCAAGTGATTTACGAACGGAAGTCGGTCGTGTGAAATCAATATGGGACAGAAATAGACGAGCCATAACTGAGCATTTGACTCGGAACGGTTAACGTGACAACGGTCATCAGTCATTGAAATGATTCACGGCCGGTCATTTTTTGTCATATCATTGACATTGTGGAAATCGCCCTCGATTACAACGGCTATGTGCAATTCCATCAAATGACAGCTTTCCATAAAATTCGTATCTCAGGTATTATCGAGGATATGGGGCTACGATGAAGGCAGGTTTATGAAGAAAGGTGTTAAGATTTTTGTTAGAGACCTTATTAGTGCACATTTGGAAAAAGTGAGGGGTGAGTGGATAAAAGAGAAAGGCATCCGTCATCATCATAAACGAACTTGCTTTATATTGATGTTGAAACAAAATCTTCTTGTTATTACCTACGAGCTTGCATTTATGACTCTCTTTGCCCAAGGGGAGACACACAAATGGAAGTCTGGACTTCAGAGAAGTTGCTGTTCAAACAAACTGAAGTCGGTTAATGGATTAGAATTTGGAACGGAAGTCGGTAGCTTGAAACGGCATCTCGCGCTAATTTATGATACGCTCAGAATAAAAAGCTGACATCCTTAACCACCTTTATTGCTATTTATCGGGTGACGGCAAATGAGGAATAATGAGAAATTCCAGGAGTTTCAATAGTTTTGCGGCGTTCGTCAGTAGTTGTTACTTGAAGGATCGGGGTCAATTGCACTTCCCTAATAATGACACCACGAAGAAACGATCAAATCGTGTCGTTCGTTCTGCACCAGCTTTTTCTGCCGCATGGCCAGCACTTTAGAACTGGAATGGGAACAACACCGTACAATACTCAACCAACGACAGCGTTGTGTTCGGTAGTAGAAACGACGATGGAAAATTACCGTATACATTCTGTGCTTTCTTGAATTGATTAGATCGACAAAACTTTAACTAATCGCTCAGTTTTGAAAATTGGTTAACGTGTAACCTAACCTTTCCATAGGGTGTATCAGTTCAGATTCAAAGAAGGGAAGCGCCACAATTCCTTAATGAACACAAAGACAATGAGGTCTTTAGGAATCCCTTAGACTGTGCGACGAAGAACTCAAAAAGTATGGAGATCATCGAAACAAGTAGCTTGATATCGGTAGCCTATATACGCGATATTTGAGCATATAGGGCGGTGAATGTCTGCTCGCTTATAGAGAGCAGCAGCAGCAGGTCCCAAAAGCAAAGACCTCACCGAATGTTTTGTGTAACATCGCTGTGCCTTTCAAGGTTTAGACTTGGTGTAGCAGATGTCCTCGAACTCTAACGATACCTACTAGATCGTCAAAACTCAATAATCACCATAATTAGCAGTGTAAAGGAAGGACATGCTATACTGAAAGCGGTGTCTCTTTACAGCACAGGTTGCAGATTGATTTTGTGATTTCAGAACAAAAATGCTAATATGTGTTTTTCTGAGTAAGAAGGCATTGCTTGACGACATTTCATCTTGATGCTGGATCAGGTCAAACTGCTACTAATCAATAATGGAAATTAAAAAGTATTTATCAAAGCGATCATGTCTCTTGCATTCAGTGCACACTTTATAACTCTTTTCCATTTCCCAATAAATCATTTGGTAGAGAGTTTGGAATTATCCTAAAGAAAACTCAGATTGCAAACAGGATATTAGTCAAAACTAGTGTAGAATAATCGTTTAGAAGAAATTTTAGAGATAGTACTTTAGTATGAAATCGAGTAAATATCGAACTCTCTGCCTATGTCACATAGAATCATTATAGCCATATTAGCTCTTCGTTTATTGAGAAAAACGGAATTGTAGTTATCAACAGTTGAGGAATTAAGTAAACAGAAAAATTGCTTGAGTAATTAAGGCGTTGGCTATCGATCGACTTTGTGGATTAAACCGCTCGATGATAGATGGACGTAGAAATGAATGGCGATATAGAACTTCACCTAGAAGCGTCAAATAAGAACATGCGAAGCACAACATTACAGCGCTACCACAGCGGATGGGAGGCGCAGAAAAAGGAACGCCCGATGTCTGATGAGGAAAAAGCTAGTCAGCCGGCTTGATGGAAGTACGAAGTAAGTGAGTGGGTGGAAAACTGCTAAAGGTATTTTTGAGGAACTGATATGAGCCTGCATTTAGGTGAAAGAAACCTTCCAAAGATGTGTTTCCATAACAGCTTTCACCCAGTACAGAGAGGTAGATGGAACGACAAAAGTCTCAAGATCCTACTCACAAATAAAAAAGAATGCAAAGGATTCCCTAAATGATCATATGATCGAAATACGCCCTGAAGTGACCAAATTTTCCTACCAGTTTGCTTTTCTGTAACGGGCATTTTTCACCGTAGAAGAAGTAGATGGCGAAGTCTCGCCTGAGAAAAAATGATAAAAGATGTTTCTACAAGAATGAATTGGAAAACACAACACAAGAACAGGAAGTAAACTGAGCTCAGAAATGTTATACCTCCTCATATAACCATTTCGGAAATTAAAGAGCGTAGGATATAGGAACTGTTTGACGCTTCGTTAGATATAAAACTTGGAGTGAAGTGTATATGCTAGGAAATTTGAGCTTTGCGAGTAGTATTATATCTTTGAAAACCTATTTGTTAATGTTGCAAAATTAGAAAACTGTCATGCAACACTTCGATTACTCCAACTACCAAAACATTAGTCTTCAAACTAGATATAACGTATAAAATGCAAAACAATCTCGCAGTTTATTTGAAATCTGTTTCTGCACAAAATTAGATTGTTTCTTAGAATTCAATAAATTTTCATAAGCTAGGTTGCAAAAGACATTATTAAATAAAGTAATAGTGAAGAAAATGCCGCTCTTCTTTCAGGTACGTCCTTTGATAGTTTATTTTGTTTCTGAGCGATCGCGCTCAGATTGTTCTGTATGAGTAAGGCGAATTCTCAATGATTCATGGCCATGATATATGAAATCTTGGTGAGTACGATCAAGAAAGATTGAAATGTAAAAAATATCGTGGATGGTTCAAGTTTGCACTGAAATATATCAAATTAAGAACAAGGTATTAAACTACTAGAATTTATGCATTCCTGATCGAAACTCTGCATTCGTAATGGACAAAAATGCGGCAAGCATGTGTCGAGAAACTCTTGACTCAGGGAATACTCTTTGCAATTTCAAAAGATATCAAGAATTGAAGACTAGAATCGCTCGAAAAGAGAAATTGGAAAGTCTGAGAAAGTACATGGAACTTACGCGTTCTCTAATACTCGTAAATGGTCGAAGAAAAGAGCCATTAAAATTATATGTTGTGAAAAAAGGTTTTGGGTAAGGCGATGAGTTCAGATGAGGCAATTTTTTCATGATTATTTATATGAATCAAAACAAACTCTTTTTAAAAAATATTGACAGAGTAGAGAACCCCGGAAATATACGGTAGACCTGGAAATTAACCGTCGACACACGAATTCTTCAGGAGTTCGTATGGGCGGAGCCAATCGGCTGCAGGTTCTGGATACGATAGGCGGTGCTGGAGTGGAACGGGTGACGCTGCGCTTAGCTCGTCGCTACATTATTTCGTCGAGCCCTTGCCAATTCCAGAACAAACCACCCAACTGTCTCCATATAGACAAACAAAGCTCTTTCCCTCCGCCAGCTTTTGTGAGACGTTCAGACCGGAGCAACAAGCCGAGTAATCTCTCTCGACGCGAAATTTCAGGGATAGTTTTTGGAAATTAGAAAAAATCGACGAGGATCTCAACATTGCTTCACGTTTGGTAAATTGTTATGAGGGATTTCCTGAACGGATTTTCAACAACATAATGAATTCGTCAAAGATTATTCGCTTCTTCACTTGTAAGAATTTCACGTCACAGAAGACACAAGAACTTATTTGTGACCAATGGAAAAAGCCTTAACGGACAATACAGGTTCAGTTGCATTCAGTGCCCAATTTGTTTGAGTGGCATAAGTTTACAATTCTACTGAGAGTGCAAAAAGTACAAAAACATCAAAGAATTTCCATCGCTTGTTTCAAGAAATCTAAATTCCTTATGGAAGGAGAAGGGAACTAGGCAAATTCTCTATGAGTTCTTATGGTGCCAAATCAAACACTGCAAGCTGAGATAAATAAAATTAAGCTGTTTGATGTGTGAAGCAAGACAATTTTTGGCATTCATCCCTGATTAGGATTGAAAAAATGCGATGCAGATATCTAACCAGAAAGGCTTAACTGTGAATGACTACTTGAAAAAAAGCCATCTGATCCTTTTACAGCTTTTTCAAAAATAGGTGAAAGTCTTTAAAAAGTTTATCTACTTCCTGAAAAGGCTGTAAAATGATCAAATGGCTTCATTTTACATAGTCTTTTACTTCCAGCAAATTCTGCAATCAAATTAGACTAAAGGTAAACGCGTCAAAGAGAAAGCAAAAATAGAAGGGTAAATACATACAGATTAAAACGAAATTTCGAAAACAGTGAAAATATTTGTGAAGAGCTGGAAGGAATGTGGCATCACTATTTGGCTAATAGCGGTACCAGGGTTGAAGAAGAAAAATGTTCGAAATCGCAAGAAGCAGTGCCAACTTCTTTGACTGAGCTTAGATACAGTTAAACTTCGCAGCAGATTTTCAAGCCTCCCAAAGACAAACATATTCAGCGCGACGGCTAAAATATGAGGTTCGAGAGGAGAGAACCAAAAGAAGCCGCTTCAGTACGCACATCACGAGCTTCGCCACGCCATGTTTGAGCAAGTTTCAACCCGAAGTGGCTCCAAGTGGAGCACTGCGCTCGAGACAATACCCTTATAGAAATAAGACGCTTGCAATCACATGAAGATGCGGCTTTACTCGGACTTTGATCGCGATCCCATGGCCGCAGAGAACATAGTCCATTCCTACACAGAGGCTTACTGAATTGGCAAAAATATCATTTCCTTACCTTTTCGCCCATAAAGAACGTCATTATTTTGAAAGGAAATGTGTTATAAGCTTTGATCAGATAAGTGAGTGAAATTTTTTAGATGGACGAGTATCAACAATCTCTAGCTAGAGCTATGATTACAGCGTATACTTGAAAAAGTCAAAGACAGGACTGTTACGATTGTAGAAAAAAGTTTTTAGAATTTTTTGAGGCTGCCATCTTCCTCTTGCTACATTACTAATAAACTTAACATTGATCTATGTGGTGTGGGTTCCGTACACGAACTCTGCTGTTGAAGGATTACAGGCTACGATTATTTTATGAGATAAGAAATACAGAACGTCGACGATGTACTAGATAAATCTTTGTAATTTTACAGATCAACCTGAGTGCGTTTAGTCAGTTGTGCAAAAATGCCTATCCTCGACGAACATACTCTACTAACTTTACTGAATTCTACACACATTCTTTTTTCTTCTTTTTTGATGTTCTTGGCAGCGGCTGCATTCATGAGTGCATCTGACGCCAAAATAAAGTGTCAGTACATTCTCACCTCAGATAAACTTTTCATGGTCTTCTTATACTCCATTAGTTTCTTGTCCAACCATGGTTGTGCAAGGGTGTCGTCTCAGTGCTGTTTCTTTATTTGCGCATCATATCGGTTGGAATCTCGCTACGTAATGATTGCCGTCGAGGCACGACATGGCAAGTTTTTCTCCTCACCGATCGTCCCGCCTCACAGCGCCATTCGGACACCACTACAATATGGGAACGATCTTCTCTTTGTCCGTAACCAGCAGTAAGAGGTGATAAAATTAAGAAAAAATGCAACCAGCTTTCGATCAATGTAATCAAGGAGACTCACACCAAAAATGCGTTATCTACATATACGAGAATCACGCTATATGCTGGTCAGTGTGCCCATCTGACTTTCAACGTTCTCGTAGATTCCTACACATCACGGACTTCCTTCCAGCTTCCAAAGATATCACAAAAAGTCATCAATTCAGCATTCACGACGCTGGCTTAGAATATGTGTCAATCCTGATATAAGTGGAAATGGTGATGATTTGAAGCTCGCATTTTTTCTTTTTGAACAGACGCTACTTGGTAGGCAACTTTTCCAATTTATTTATAAAATTATTACTTGTTATTTAGACCGTTGACTATTGTCCTTGAACTATAATTATCCAAATCAAGGCAATGAATGCAATGTTTTTATTGAGTCGACGCTGTGAAATTCGCCATGAGAAAATGTATCAGAAATGGAGAGAATGGCGCGAAAAAGGTGAAGTGGCGCGCTCGGTGAAGAAAAAACGCCGATTCCACCGGGCTTTTTCCATCGACACGCATGGTTTGTCGGGATCGTGGTTGATGTGATTGTCAAAAGGGACCACCTACCTTACTTCCTCTTCTCGATACTCCTTTCTGAGCAACTTGCTTTGTCACGTCTTACAATACCTTTGACGAAGTGAGTTCCATTCTGATTTGTGAAGGTTATGATGGTTACTTCCTCCTTTTATCCCAGACCATAATCAGTTTTTTTTGTATCTATAATATTTAGTTATCAATGCATAGAAAAAACTATGATGCCATCGCTAAAACAACATGTTTTCTGTAGCCGATTACCACTTACATTATTTGCTGTTCAAGTTATTATGACAGATGATGATATGTGAATGTGTTATATAATGAATATAATATAGTGTGATAAGGAAGAACAAGTGGCGCAGTGGTTAGAAGTGATCTGCGTCGCACACAAAGTCGATGGTTCACCTTCGCGCTCTTGGCTCACTGAACCATCTGTCCTCTCGGGGTCGGTAAATTGTTACTAGACTTGTCTGGGGCTTGTCTGGGAGGATAAGCAGCACTGACTCCACACAGCGCTAGGCCACCGCGAGTCATTGTATAGGCCAGATATGCATTCATTCACTTCAAACGAAGCCAAAAATTGAAGGCGGTTACACGGCGCATTTCTCAGGGATTGATCCATGCCGTAAGCTTTATTCTATGAAATAATAATATAATGAGTCAAAACGATGACATAACGTTGTAATATAAGGATGTGCTGAAATATGTCTACAGCACTGATCTTTTTAATGTCTATTGTTTATATTTCTGCTACGATCACTTTTCATGGTTTTAGTGAATAATCATAGCAAAATTTCTGCAATGTCGCAGTTCACCTTGCTTTCTAACTAGGAATAATAGGTACTTTTACCAGCGAAGAAGCTTTAATCACAAATTCTACAGAATTGAAAATCACAAAGAGTAAATATTCATGATAATAATATGAAGTTAAATAACAGCGTCTAAGCAAATAGTAAAAATCAATCACGCCCCGTACAGATGGAATTTCTAAATCTATCTGCTTTTCACGGATATACATAGACGCTTCTTCCGTCCAGTGTTCTATCCGCCATCTGCTGACGCGCCACATAGTCTCTCGATATGCCCCACTTGACTCCTGCATAGACGTCATCCGAGATACTAATGTGAACGTAAGTGAGAAATATTGTATTCTGCACATCGTTCCAAATAGGCAGCTAAAACTGAGTCACTTAATATACATAGCGAGCAGTTAAACGTCACCATTGGCAAATAAGCCCAGTTCATTCCGCTGAGGCGAATACAACTCCTTTTCCCAGCGGTAGAGCTCGAGTGGTTATTTCTAGGTATAGTGATTAGCTACATCTTGAAACAGCTAAGCAGACTTTATTGCTACTCGGTTGGATCACTCTGCCACTCAATTTAAGTGAAAAGTGCTTTTAGAATACTCTAATAAATTCACCGCAATAGGCGCTAGCTTCCAATGGTCGTTCAAAATTCGATGAGAACTTATTACTTCATATTTCAATGGTTCGAAGATTACTTACAAAGTTTAGAGTTTCCTATGACCATTATCTCCACATCAGATGCCACTTCGTCGTGGGTGGCCGAACGTAACTAAATGGCAGCATCGACCTTTTGTGCGCTCGTCACAGCTTCACTGACCACGATGGGAAAATCGGACTACCAACAAACGCCTTTCAGATGGTGGTTTTCTCTTTAATTATTGAAGAACATAGGAAATAAACGTCTAGACGCGGATAAAAAAGTATAAAGAAAACCATAAACTTCAACCGTTGTTCTCTAGGTGCCGATAGATATCATAAAAAATCATCAACGCAATGCACGGGGGTGGTATAATACCAATATAGTCGTTGTTTCAAAATTTTTGCGAAGAAATAAAGTATTTCCTTATTTGAAGAAGAGCAAAAATTCGTTCCAGAAAGATCAAACGATGTTTTTACTTTTGGCTGACGCCTCCGATTCGTTCATTGTTCACGTCAGCAATACATTCATTCATTCGGCGGCGAAAGTAGAGTTGGAATGTGTCAGCATACCTCATCGAAACTGAACTATTCGTGGCGTCGTTATGTATATTCGATACCTTCCTCTCAACAAATAACTGTGAAAAATGAAGACTGTGTGGAGTAATTTATCATATTTTTGCCAAATTATCTCTAATCATCCTGCTACTTTGCTTGCTTGTTTGGAAGCAATCGAATATACAGGATCGTCTGCTAACCCGGCATAATCGGAATTTTCTACGCAACTTCAAATAGCTAAAAAAGCTTCAGCTGACATTAGCTGATATATGATATACATTTCCATTTGAACATATATCCTAGTCCTTTGATTAGCATGCGCCCTGGAAAGAGTACAATGTGGGTTCGCTTCCTATCTGAGGTCAAAGTTATGCACACCATCCAACATCATTGGACATCCTTGTTTTTTTTACTAAATTCCGAATAACGCTTCCTTGATACCTTCTCCTTTTAGCTTTGATACTTAAATGCTTTCTAGATTTTACACTTTTAGATTAAGGTTATTTATTTCTACAGTTTTTTTTCTGGAATTAGTTTGTGAGTGACTCAAACTATTTGCTCTCTTATTACCGTAATCGTCAACGGCGACTTACATCACACGGACGTTCCTTGTTCTGAAGCTTTGTGATGTGACGCTTTCATTAAGTCGTAAAACTGTGCCGGTGTGCCATATGTGGTGTTGTAAAGCGGCAGCTGGCGGCCACACTCGAATGGCGACGCTCCAGCTTCACATGGCTATAACTCTAAGGTATCCCTAGATGGGAGAGGGTTCGAAATCACGGAAGTTAAGCTTCCAGATGGAAGTTCGTATTTCAATAGTTTAATGATATGTCCGTCGAATGCGAAAGCAATATTTTATATAGTGTGTGCCCGTGCATGTCATTTGAGTGTTTCCATGAGGTAGGACAATGACGGTGGAAATGATACACAAGTTCCCATGCCATCCCAAAATTTTCCTTCTAGAATATTTATTGGAATATTTGATGAAAAGAGAAGTGCACTAAGACATATGACCAATGTGATACTGCAAATAACACAATGGTTGACAAAGTATTCTCCCATATAAGAACTGATAATTCAAAAGGACTCTGGGATTTTCACAGTGGGGAGCCACTTTGGTTTCGTCAAACTGTTAGCAACTAATTCACTTATTTACCGAGTTTCTTCTTCACTGCAAAAAAAGTAAGATCTTACGCAACTCTATTCATCGATGAATTTTAGATTCTATGCGCTCGATTTTAGTGAAAAATTGTAATTTCATTCTGGTACCCAGTTAAGCTCAGCATTTCCTATAATGGATTTTTCAAAGCGCAGTGAACACCACGTTCTTCCTTCCGACCTCAAAATGAGTGGGTGAGTAGATAGAACGGTTACGATTCCACTGATGGCCTCAAACATCTTTCGTTTACAGAATTATGGGCTGAATGTTTTAATTCACGAAATTGACTGTCTTAAGTTCACAGGTATTCAAATTGACTCTGTCCATATATAGAAATTTCCTAGTCGTAAGCTTCCTAATTCTAAGACAGATATTCGCACCCACCGCTGTTGATAACTCTACAAACCAGACCGTTAAATAATAGCTGACCAGCCTATCGATGTTATTGCCGCCCCCAGTATGGAAAGAAAGCGCTGTAATCTAAAGCGTCAATCATGCGAAGCTTATATCGCGATTCTAAACCATTCTATTAAGTGGAAAGAAACTGTGTCATGTGCCGGAATCTTACTCTTCGCTAGAAAACGAGGTTCAGGAAGGATAAAAGTGCACTAAAACTTTGCCAGTAGACGTTAAGATCCTTTATCCTATGCGTATCTTTTTCTCGTCAGAAACTCCAAATGGAAGCCTAAACTGATTCGAAAAAAGTGGGATCGCTGTGAAGGTTTAAGTATATCCTGATCATGGGCTTCTATATGCAAATCGGCTTCGAATTTCAAACTTTATGCGACGATTGCGATTCCATAGACGGTGTTGTAATGAAACGGCTGGCGTGTTGATGCCACTGAGTGGGAGCCGATTCCTTATTACGAACGAGACAATGATTCGATGCAAATGTTACACTAGGATTTCACGAAATCCATACTATGGAGCTATTAGCACTAGCAAAGAACGAGGGACCTCTCCAAAAGCCAGCGTTTCACGACGAATGTTAATAGCCTAGAATTTGCAAATATTAGGATGTCAAGATGACGTAGTAGTGCTGAGTATTATTAAGTACTACTATTAGCTGTCGCTACTCTGCATCTTCGCTAAATTCCAATTAGTTTACTAAATTGTTATCGCTAATGTTTTTTTTTTTCAATCTTCATTAAACTCCTATAAACTGCTAATAATTTCTTGACAAAATAGTTTACGTCAATAATGAGCAAAAAAACACAGAGATGGTGGAAATGACTTATTCGACAAAAAATCCGAAAGAAGCATTCCTCTCTGTTTTTAGAAAAACATACTTCTGGACCAGCAATTGAGGAATCGTAACTTCATTAATCATTAGCACACTAATTAAGGTGGTCTGCAATATGTTCAGAGAAATCAGCAGAAGCCTCAAATGAGAGTGAGTATGCATAGTCAAAATCAGACCTCAAAAACTCATCTTATTAGTTCATTAGAAAACTTCGAGAAGCAAGGATGCAAAATTACAATATGGATTTGCTACTGAAAGAAGATCTACAAGGAAATTTCTCCAGGAAATCTTTGAAAGTACAATCTCCGTTTGTCTTACTGTTGAAGTGAAGAAATACACGATGATATTGAGACCAAAGCAATCGCACCATTGCTTGCTGAAAATATGGTGGGCCCGTCCTACAGAAGAAATCTAGTTCATCGTCATGTAACTGTACTATACAATGTTTTATTGCCACTTTACCATTTCCATATAAAGTGAGCCTGATAAAGTGGCTCAATTTCCTCATTACTGTTAAACGTTTCTCAAACCACCGACTTCTGTCGTTACTATTAAAAACACTGAACCTTGACTGAAGTTGCCGAATGTTCCATACTCTCCCAAATCAGAATGCATTGGGTTAAATGCATTTGGTACAAAATCAAGGGAGCTATAAGATCTATACCAGTATATCTAAACTCATCTGATTTCTACTGATTGAAACAATAGCTGTCAGAAATGGCCGATTTTTGTTTGGAGGATGCAAATTGTTTACTCTGCATGGACCGTGTCGCGAATTTGTGGAGTTCATGCTATATATGATCGCCACGATCTGCGTCAAGACTCACATTCCGATCACGAAAGCAGTCGAAAAGTCAGTATTTCGTCTAGTAGGGTGCCATAGAATCCTGCAGTACAACTTGCTGCTTGCGGCTGTACTGCAAACGTTGAAAATTGTAAACCTTGTGACTTCTTTTCATATTTTCTTCATAGTGATTCAAAATTCAGAAACTTAGACGGTCCGTCTTCACTAGTTGTGCGATCCCCAGCGCATATTCCAAATGGTACATTGCTGGTCATGCATATGATTTTCCTTAGTTTTCTGACGTAACCTTGCAAGGGCGTTTTCAGGTCTTCAGATGTCGTCTCCAAGAAAGGGATTTCGGCGATGTAGCCTTGGCCGGGCTTCCTACTTGTTGATTTGCCGATGATGTTAGGCCGTAATCTAAAGCGTAAGTAGGAAAGAAAATTAATCGACCGCTCCCGGATGATGTAAAGGCTGACTGCTACTAAGTAAGTAAGTAAGTAAGATTCAAAATTGAAAGACTATTGCGTAAACACTTCAAATAGGCTTAATATGGCCGACCAAAATCTCCTCTACCTTTTTCACTCATCTATAAGAGTCTCATATCTTAATATAGTCCAGCAATCAAGCAATTTTCGTTTGTTCTTAAAAGACTAGCTTCACGCGTTGTGTCAAAGACGATATGCGATATTTGATTACGGACTGCATGAATCATCAAACCATTCCAGACTGCTTAGAATTCAGTGGTAGAACAAACCACTTGGGTTTTGTGTTCTCTGATAGGATGCTGAAAAAAATTTTGCAAATCAGTGAGGATTTCAGAAACCATGTCAATCAGAATCATTTAATCCGCTATGCTAAGGGTTTATAAAACCCCATGGTTCTTAGGCGCTATAAGGCTCTGTGAATCTTTGACCTTTCAACATCATGGTATTGGGGCATAACCATCGGCGAAGTTGAGTTGCTTTACTCATCTTCTTCTATAGGGCCATTCGATTTTGATGGTTAGTGTTCGACTATGGAAAGCCGATACGTAAATCCGGTTTCAAAGCTCCAGTTCTACCAATTGAATTTCCATTATGGATTCTCACTATAATTTTTGCTTGTGGCTTCACCAGAATCACAAAATGCAGTAGTCACAATCAAAATAGAATGTACATTCACACGTATGTAAAAAGTGAGCACATGGAGCACACAGTGAAGAACAGCGAGCTCAAAGTCCCCTATAGAAGCTGCCATCACACTAACTCTTATTGCCGCTTCACAATTTCCTTCTGTTTTATGATGAACTACCTAGCCGTTGTAATCACTTAGATGATCACCAGTGAATTAAAAGACATTAGAGAAAAAAAAAAAGAATCTCTAAAGTCGATGCAATCCTTCAAATGTTTTGAACACCCAAGAATCATCGTAGAGTCGAACTATAGAGACGCGCATGATTCAATTCTTTAACAATGTTTTATGTAGAAAAACGATCACTCATCTTCAGACTTACATTTACTGCACTGATGACGATTAAGCGCTCTTTGACGAGTTATAGTTTAACCTTAACCTTCTCACTTGACTTTTTTACATATTTCTTGCAATGAAAATAATTTGACTCGCATGATTTGTGAGCTGTGTAGTACCCCCCGCCTTACGGATCATTGCGGTTTACCTTTACGATAGAATTGAAACTTGAATAATCGAACTTTTCATTAATATCAGTTGAACAATAACAATATAGCGAAATTTGAAAATTCAAAAGCGATTGGCAGAAAAAATTGTAGTCACGAGCAAAAATAAGAATGTCACACATTGCTAGCTAGAAAAGTGACCGGTTGGGATCGTGACACGATATTGAAAGAGATGAGCTGACCAATCAGTAGCGATTCTCCTCATTCAACTGCTTCTATAGATCTCGCTAAAAAACAATAATAATCGGAGTAATTATTCGGCGTCGATTCCTTCATAAGTAGGGGTGTACCCCCAAGGGATCGGTTGACGGGTCACTGTCGTATTAACGCAGTCATTGTCAACCGCGCATAGGCGTGATATGTTCACACGTCGCACAGAAAGTGGTACCCTAACATACAGCTGAACTCGATATTCGCTCTTCGCAAAAAAACCATTAAAACAATTTCTAGAGAAACAGCATGGGAATATGAAGCGTACTTATACCTGAACGATTCATTTCCAGAGAGAATTATTAAGGCTTTAACCTAATTCCACTTAACCCTTTCGGGGTCGTGAGCTACGGCCTCTGCGTCTCTAGCTGGCAACTCTGGACGGTCTGCCTCACCTCCCCTGAATCTCTAACCCCTAGCGTGCTGGGTTTAACAATGGCAGGCTAATGCGTCTAACAACTAACAGTGACACCCTGGGTGCTAGGGGTGCGGAGGAGGCGGAGCGGCCCGTCCAGCGTTGCCGGTTAGAGATGCAGAAGCCCTGGGTCCACGGTCCCTAAAGAGTTAATCGGTGAGCTAATGATTGCGCGAAAATCTTTGTATTTCACATTTTGCGTCTTTCAAAACGGTTAGGACGCTTTGCGACTGGTCATCACCTAGAATGTGGTGAACTCTTAATGTACATTACTACTAACATCTATGGATAACCCTTCACATCCTGTGATGGTTTATAATTACAAAGTCTAGCAACTTGGCTCGAAATGTTATGCTTTCATCAATGAAAAGGAGCAATACATCATAATTCCATGATCTTATCATTGGTGGATAACCCAGTCACTAGATACAGGACAGTTTATTTCTCTCGTAGTTCACGAACGCTCCAATATGCTTCGAGTGACATAAGCTTTCACTGCTTTTCTAAATTGCACTTTGCAACAACAAAGCGACCTGGTACATTAGTTACCAGTTTCTCCTATCGAAAAAACAATAAATAATATCCACATCCTATCACAATAGAGGCCGAGAAAAGCTTAATCGAGGCTGAGAGAAGTCTGTAGGTATCGCAAGAACTGCCAATTTTACAAAGCTTGCGCGAGGTTGATCTAATTTCTTTCAAAATCCTTGCCGACGTTACGGTAGCATCGCCATCCTCAAAGCCTAGCCACGGTATATCACATCATATCTATTTATTCTAGCAATACTCTGTTATATCTGATGATAATCTAGTACAGAAATCAATTTTTTTTGCACAGAGCCTAACAAGACATTAGTGAGGTCTACAGATAATTAAACAGTAGGTTTCATACTATGAACGAAAATTGCGCTGATTTTTGCACTAAATTGTCACCAAAAATAAAAAATATTGACAGAACAACTAGCTATGGTATGATATAGTACGTAGGCTCTGAGGAAAGTGAAGTCGCCGAAAATTTTAAAGTCTAGATTTAATGAGAGCCGGTCTTTTCATTTGTTAAGGATATCATGTGTGATGATAGACAAATACTTTAAACATGAAAAATTCTTTTTCTAGTGAATCCTAATCCGAATCATAACAGACAACACCGGATAACAGAGATACACACTCCAGGCGATCCTAATGAGCGAGCTCCGCTATTCCGTACTCTCCAGTCACCATCCACTTCAAATCAGGTTGCTTGCGCATCCGTTGAGCCACGTTTTCAGGTAGACCGGCGACCGTTTCCGATTTCATCGAACGCAGTGCAAGAATAGGAGCAGGCACGAAACCGCAAAGAGCAGTCTGAACAAACTAATTTATACCAGATGTGGCTTATCATTTACTGATATCAAATCGCAACCAATCGATATCTTAGTCTTGGATAGAACTGAATAGATTTCTAGAAAGCAGGACTAAATTCAGCCCTACAGGCCAATCGGAAATCAAGACAAATCTTACAAGAGCCACTCTATCGTTTCTCTTCGAATCATAGTGCTCGAGGCTGCTTTCTTGACAACTCACGACAACTTCTAGATTGAAAGTATATCAGGTGTCATACCTTGAAAGGAGTTTCAAACGGCCACTCTCTATCTCCAACCAACTTCCGGTAGTTCAGATCTCCTTTGAATATGATGAAAGAAGCCTCGGATAATCGCTCATAAAGATCCGGTGCGACCGATTTCATTTCGCAGTACGGATGAAATACGTCCAGAACCGATGGTCTTGGTATACCAACTCACCCTATAGATGAACCTGTTCGTTTGAACAATACATCACTACTACAATTTCCATTGAGACTAGGATCATCATAAATCTCATAGAACGAGAACTTTTGAGAGAGAGCTTAGAAAAGAATGAATAGGAACAGTTACATTTGAACCATTCACAGTGACATTTTGATATAACTCTTAGTATAATACAACTACCAGTATTGCTCTCTGTGACGATGATATAGCCCAGTGTGCTAGCAAAAGGACGAATGGGAATAAGAGGATGAAGAGCAATCATGAAGCTTGTGTGAAGCAACAGAAATGATAGAACAAAAGTATACAACGATGCCAAGTGTCAATACACTCGACCGCAGACATGGTTGAAACCATATTTCACCAATTCCCCCGAGGTCGCGCGCTACCACTACACCATCGGGGGCCACCGCTCTGCAATCGCTTCTTCTCCCATTCCATATGAAATTATAACATCTAACACTGCTCTGAGAGCGATACAAGAAAAAATTCTGGTCGGATAAGAGTAGTTTTGAATGCCTTCAGCTGTTATTCAATCAGAATCTCACAGAAAAACTTTTTAGTTGCCCAATCAAAATAAGAAGCAACAAATAAAGAGGCGAAATAGACTAGATTTTTAGCTTTTCTCATCGAAAAACCCAAAAAACTCGCAAAATGTCACTAAAGCTGAATGAAAAGTGAAGCAAATGCTTTTCAACGTCGTGCAGCTAGAGATTTATTTGTGGAATCTCGAACAATGATGAAAGCTTTACTGTCTGTCCATAATCTCCAAGAAATTTTCGTTCTTCTCGGTTGTACGGGGACAAAATAAAAAACCTATCTCATTCGCTGGACAAGAACTTTTCATAGGAGTGTTAGTAACCATTCAACACGAGATTTCTGGCTACAGTCCCACGTGGTAGTTTTTCGGAAAGACCCTTTTATAACGCCATAAAGTACAAAATAAAACTATATCTCACACGCGCTTAAAGTTCTCGCCGCGCAGAGTTCTTTCTTTGAACTATTAGGAATAATTTAATAGCGTGATGTTTGCTGATTCCAGCGATGTGCTTGTATCTTCGTTTTCTCTTCAACGTAGCAGGGAAATTAAGATTGAT
Source organism: Parelaphostrongylus tenuis (assembly GCA_019055375.1). Lineage (NCBI taxonomy): Eukaryota > Metazoa > Nematoda > Chromadorea > Rhabditida > Metastrongylidae > Parelaphostrongylus > Parelaphostrongylus tenuis. The sequence continues at coordinate 46,399 of JAHQIW010004163.1, read as the reverse complement.
TCACATGCGAGAGCAAGGTGGTCTTCGGCCAATCCACTGGCCGCTGGACGAGGCAGCATTGAGGGTTGCGCAAGAATCGACTGATTTTCGACCGGTCTTATGCTAGTGTAAATATTTGTAACTCAATTGGAAATTGTTTCTCTGCCTCGAAAAAAAACTCCACATAAAACGCTGCTTTTCTTTCTTCTTTGCTTTTAAAAACGATTCTGCTACAAAAAGGCTATGAATACTTTTGTTTTGCCATGAATACGGATAAATCAAACTTCATTATGATCACTTTGGAGGAAATCAGGAGGCTAGAACACCCTAATTGCTAACAACAGCGACTTGAAGACATTCGGATACCACACGAATTTCTATACACGTTCATAAGCTCGAAATCGATCGATTATCGCGCAACCCCCATTCCTGCCTCGCCCAGTGGCCGGTGAATTTGCCAAAGCCCACCTTGCTCGCGCATCTAGATCAATCTTATTTTCCCTGCTACGTAGTGCTGTGCAAAAACAACGCGATGGTTAGCATACGCTCCCGGAAAGAGTGAGATCTGGGTTCAAATCCCGGCTGACGCAAACGTTTTTGCACAGCACTCCACATATTGAGTCTAAAAATAGATCTCTGTCCGGCGAAAAATATGTGCGTCTAAAATACGAGTGATTTCCTTCAGAAACAACGTCAAAAATGCTTTTTCGAAACCCCGCCACGTGAGACTGTAGCTAGAAATCTAAGCTTTCGAATGATTACTAACACTCCCGTGAAAAGTTCCTGTACATCGAATGAAATGGGTCTTTCTTTTGACCTCTTATAATCGAAAAGAACCAAAATTTTTTTCGTACTAGCGCTTTTACAGCAGCGTTATGATGTTATCTTTCCAGATGGTTTACCGCCTCATTGTGGCTTGGAGGTGTTCCTGGGTGCTGGACTGCGAAGTACAGCGAGGGGTTTAATACCCAGCAAAGTCACCCAAGCTGAGAAAGAGTGTGACGTTCCCATCACGAAAGCCCAGGTGAGAGTAAACCATACCAGAAACGACCGCCGTCTTGGTAGCTACTGATCACGAGGTGGTGATCTCCACCTGATGCACACGGGGCGGAAGATGCTCCTAGTGTGGTGACGACCTGAGGATATCCCGGCTAGGCCACCCCGAGACTCCTAGAACAAATCAGCTAAATTGTCAGTTTCCCTGTGCTGGGGCCTACACTTCAGTGAAAATGGGCAGTCCAAATATTCATTTGAATATTATAATTTTATACTTAAATATCCAAAAATAATTAGCGAGGTGTAAAACTTTGAACTCGGGAAGGATTTGAACCAGCACCAATCCTTTCCGGGAGTGCGCGCCAACCATTGAGTATTCGAAGATTCTATACACCCAAACTCTGCGAGCTTAACTAGTTCTAATGCCGAGATAAGCTTACCAGACCATACCCGCCTGCGGTTTTTTGCTAACAGCTTCGATATATTGCGCTGTAGCAAGAGTGATAGGAGAGCAGATGCTCAGATAGTTCATTGGTCAGCACGCGTTCCCTAGAAAAAGTGGGACGTGAGTTGAACTCTCGCGTGGGATTTAAGGTTTTGCACATAATTCAACAATCTCATATATAGTTCAATGATTGTACTATTCATTTTGAACTTGATCTAAACGATTACTTTTCTACCGAAGGATAAACCAGTGAACAAGAAGTCTATTGCATAGAAAACTCCAACTAGACCAATTATTTCAAGACGTAAGGTTAAATCCGCGCAGTTGAGTTCAAAAACAATTCTGCTACTAGACAATTCTGCCCCAATTTTACTGAACTGTTCCATTCAATAAGATTCTGGAATCACCATTGATGTTGAGTGACATGGCAAAACTCTGAATCTCGGGCAGAAGTTGAACACGCGTCTTACCCTTTCCGAGGGCTCGTCCCAATCACTGTACTAGTGGGGCTCTATTCTGCTATCATTTCTCCTGAGACACAAGGACATACAACTGCCAAGAAAGCGGTTAAACAAAGAATTCCAATGGCAGAACCGTCATTAGAATGAATTAGTTTTCATCTCTGGACGATCTAAATTTGAGAGCTGAAGCTTTAAATTACCTTCTTCACCCTTTCGGATAGTTTTTCATATAATTTCTGATATACACCGCCCTGCTTGTTCAGCTCTCTTAGAGTCCATTCAAAATCATTACCCGTCACGTCAGAAACGAAATAGGGATACTCCTAAAATAAACACAAAATAAAGCTCTCGAAATTGATCAATCTCTGAGGGATGCGCCATGTAGTCGTCTTCAATTTTTGGATTCATTTGAAGTTATTGCATGCATTTCTTGCCTCTATTACTCGTGGTGGCCTAAAGATGTATCAAACCAGTGTTACCTATCCCCCATACATGTCTAGTGCCAGTTAACAGACTGCGCAAGAATGAAAGGCTGGATGAGCGCTGAGCACGCGATTGAACCACCAACTGGCGTTCATATGTCTAGCGCAGCATTTCTAACCAGTGCGCCAGACGCGCTCTTATTAGAATAATCAATAAATGAAAAGAAATTTATTAAGAGATAACCCTTTCCTACTTTTCCATGAAGGACTGTCTTGTCCACGAGCTTTGCTCCCATAAGAAATTCCGCAAGAATTAAATCACCAAGTAGTTCTGGTCCAGTGTTATCAAGAACTATATGAAGTTGTCTCGATCCCTTATTGCCTGGCCTGAACAAAAATAGTGAAAAAAGCCAATCAACGTTAGGGGATCGTGAACTCATGACCTCTGCATCTCTGACAGGCAACTCTGGACGGCTGGTTCCACCTCTGCATCTCTAACCCCCAGTGTGCTGCGTCTAAGATTGGCACGCTGGGGTTTTGAAATGCAGAGCAGGTGGAGCAGACCGTCCAGAGTTGCCACTTAGTGATGTAAAGGCTGTGGACCCACGGTCCCAAAAAGGCTAATGGTAAAAAAATCACATATATTACTAAAACAGCAGATAAGAACAAGACTAACTTCAGATTTAATAGATAAGAATCGATAGCTGCTCCAAAATTGTCACATAAGATGTATGAATCCAACATCCGAGCACTTTCAACTTGGGAAATAGCCTAAATTCCACACATGGTTCGTTTATTCAGTTATAGAAAAGTGAATGTAAAAGACAAAAAGAAAAGCTAAAACTAATAAAACACAGAGAAGAACCTACAAGTTTTGAGGGACCACCACACGACAACGATAGATCACAGCGATTTCCCCAAAGACACATCTGAACGATCTAACACTTTGTGACTTAATTTGTTAATCAAGAAGTAATCTAAGGAAGTTGTACGGAGCCTAATCCTTCTAGCTTTGTTTCCTTTCCTCAAATTCATTGTTCCGAAGGTCTTAGAAAAATATTTTTGAGTGGAAGCCAAAACAGGCCCCAGGCGTTTCACCCATCGGGGACCGAAGAAAGACTGGTAGCACAGCGATGACTTCAGTATTGCAGTGGTAGCACACACCCTGGGTATAAGTGAAACGCTGGCTCAATTTGCGCCGGAGACCAGGTGCTTTGTATACCACTCAAAATCCATCTGTCTATATTTAGAACATCATAGCACTTCTAGAAAGTAAAAAAAGGGAATTCTTATTGGCCTTCAAACAATTCGTGGGTTGTTTCTGCTGCTGCTTGTAGATTTCCTCGTCGCCACCTCGCTTAAAATTCAATGTGATCTGGCAAAATTTTTTAAAAACCCTTTGGAAGTAATGAAAGTGTTGAATATTATAGGTATATATGGACGTACATACATATAAACATGTATTTGCATGTGTACATTTTGTATATATGCATGTGTATACATATATATGTGTATATGCATATTGGCGCAAGCCGTCAGCCAAGCAAACGACATTCGACAATCAATCACTCTGAAAGAACACCACGTCAGATGATCTCTCTACTTGACGCACAGTGTCACTTTTTCGGCACGACTTCCCATGATAATAGTGGGGCGAGCAGCCGAATGGCATCTGCTACTGATGAGGTCTGCAAGAGAGCCGCAAAGCACGTCTGGCAATCGAGGTGTCATAACAGACCTCCGAAAGGTTTCAAAAATTCAATCAGATTTCGCCCTACTTATGAACGTCGTAGAATTATAGTTCAGCCTCTCTTGCATTCACTGGAGTAACCGAGCTTAGGCACTCCTTAAAGCGTTGCAAAAAGTTACCACGGGAGGGGATTGAACCACCACTTTTCTTCGCGACAGCCTGCATCACTAGTCAGTTATTCGACTACCACCCCTATGACTCGACCAGATCTCCACTTACCTTTAACATAACTTCTAAGGCTTCTCGTTGCTTTTGTTTAGAAACGTCTTGGGATGCGAGGAGTAAGTAATTGATGCAATCATGAATTTGTCCCAGACTAAATGAAGGAAGTCATTGAAACCTCAAGACGCGAGGATAAAATAGATCAAAGCTTACTGAGCATTGAAACCTTCAACTTTCTGTTCCAAAAAATAATCAAAGCTCTTCAAATATTTCGATTTCGCTGTCATACCGACGATCCTCCTGTACATATAACACTCAGCAAACAACCAATCTACCTTGAACCACGTTACTCCGTCCTCACCGAGCTGTAAAACAAAGACTAAAGTATGCTCGTCGGCCTTGATCGCTAAGGACTTCTTGAACGAACCAGTCAGTCATTATTTAAGCGACTAGTAAACACAATTCATGACGTGCGGAACCCTGTCCTGCTTTCATTCGACTCGTTTCCTCAAAGCTCATCTTCCATAATGGCTGCCGACAAGATTCGTTAACACTTCGGGAACCGTGTACCCACAGCCACTGCATCTCTAGCTGGCAACTTTGGATGGTCTGCTCTACCTATTCCGCATCTTTAACTCCCAACGTGCCATGTTAAACGCAGCAGCGTACGATGGTTAGACGCAACAGCCTGCCATTGTAAGACGCACACGCTAGAGCTACGAGATGCGGAGGTCATGGGTCCACGGTCAAGGAGTTAAGGCTGTCGTAATTGCTGGCGAAAACGATTCTCAATGTAACTGTGTAGATAGCCCAGCTAAGGCATTTTCAAGCGTTCAGTTGACTGAGTTCAAGATCGTTGAGGGGAAAGGTGAGATCAAAACAGCGCTTTCCTTATCACCTTGCTTTCTCATACGCTACATCACCGATCACAGCGCTACACTGCGAACATCTAGAGATTAGAATATAAAAAATTTGAACAAACTTTCGCTCTCAAATTCGCCAACTGTTTGTTCCAGATCTCGTGGCTATAAGAGGTGTCGCTGATGTCTTCGAGTGGTTTGTCAGTGGCTATACGATAGCGCATCTCTGATAACTCAGCGATGATCGCCTTGATATCTGCATCGACATCCTTAAAATCATTAGAGGGAGACAGTATCGAACATGTTAGAAAAGCTGGTTTCGAAGAATACAATAAATTTCCAAAAATAGCTGAGTAACCCGATTTTTCAATACCCTTCAATAGACTAGTTTGAGATCTCGCTTAAAAATTTGATATAGCCTGAGAGAATGTTTCAAGACTTTCACAGGACTGATATGGCATATCTCTAGTGGTACATGTACATTTGGGCATTCTCGCACGCCTCACCCGTATGACAAGCCATTCGGCTCAAACCCTACTCTTACTACGAATGACACCGAAGATCTATCAGTCTACGTCAGATGCTATATAACCTGATACGGGGTTCTTTCAGTGATTGATTGCTTTTCGACTGCATGACTTACGCCTGTTACGGAGCACCTCTAACGATATCTTCTAAACATTCTATCAGACTATACTGAATTTTAAGAGGAGTCTCAAAACAGTCGACTCAATGGTATTGTCACATATGCTCCGGAACAGCTGTAAGCCATGCAGTCGAGAAACAATAACTCGAAAAGATCACAGCATCAGGTGATCTATTCACTTGACGTAAAGTGATACATCTTCGGCGACGATTCTCAATTTTAGTAGGGATGAGTCAAATGGTATTAATACTGATGAGGTGCGTGAGAACGCCGAAACACATATACCACTAGAGATACCATGTCAGATTTATGAAAGGCTTAAAACAATATAACAGAGTATACCGATTTCCATTCAATTCGGCGTGAATGATTAAGACGGTCTTAAATTATTCGGCTTAGGGGTGGCTGACGACAGCGTTTATTTGACAATCGTTTCGACGTCTTCGCCTTCTTCGGACCCGATTATTTGAGTTGACTGTGCACCGTAATTCACTTCCAAGCGGTGGTCTCCTTGGCCACTCTAGTACGGTTACCGCGAGTAAAAGTTATCCCAAGCGAGATGAGTTCCCTGAAGGGATTCAACTAGAGCGACTACGAAGACCACTACACGAGTACAAACGACTGTGGACAATCAACTCGACTTGTCGGCTTTCAAGAAGACGAAGATGTCGAAACGTCAGCCGAATGAACGCACTTCTCGACCTCGTCTAAGCTGTTTGATCTACAAAGTATAGTGACAATATCCGAATTAGCGGGACCACCATCGTTTCAGCCAACATAACGGTGGACCAACAAATCCAGTGTGACTGCATTATATCCAAAGGCGTTGAGTGATAAGCAAAATTAGACCTCAGATGGGAGTTGAACCCGGGCTTCATCTAAACCGAGGAGCGTCCTATCACTACAACACCGAGGCCACCGCTCTGCTACTATTCCTTTTTTGATGTGACGCATCGGAGAAAAAACGGGGCAAACAAAAAGATAGCTGTAAATGTCTTAACCCTTTTGGGACCGCGGACCCAACCCTCGGCGTCTCCAACCACAACGTGTTGCGTCTAACAAAGGCAAGTAGAGGATAGCCGCCATCGCTAGAAGCAACAAGTTGGGGTCGGAGACGCAGAGGGTTGGGTCCATGGTCCTGAAAAGGCTGACGGTGTATATCGAGTCCCTAATGTTTCCACAGACAAGTTCCCACAAAAATTACTCACGTGTCCCAGTTATTAACCACTGAAAGAACAGATCATAAACTAAACAACAATGGTGAGGGCCAACTGGGGTTCAAAATTAAACCACTCTCCAGTGGAAATTATCCCACCATAGGCAAAAAAAGAATTTACTTTGCTCGTTAAGAAGAAGAGCATTCCCAGATGTCAGCATTTGGTTGTAGGCCCAATTCACGCAGGGATCCCGCCACCCTCTTGCTTGCGAAAGCCCCTTCACTCCGCCCCACCCCACCCCCCCCCCCTTCCTCCTCCTCAGACAGGCTGTTAAAAAAATAAAATAATAATAAATTAACAAGAAGAAAAGCTGTTATTACCGCTCCATACTGATCAATCAACGTCCCGCCTTTGGCAATGAAAATGGTCGACGGTTTTTGCGAGGGTCATCGGCCAACGTTCGCTTATTGTGTAGAAGACAAACGTGCTAAACCGGAAGGCTTCAGATTAGACCGAACAACTGCGACTGAGAATGGATTCCCTTGAAGAGAGAGAGAGAGAGAGAGAGAGAGAAAAAGGAGGGAGATACACGGAGACGAACAGAGAGAAATAGAGACAGAGAAAGAGTGACTGAAAGAAAGGAAGAAATAGCAAAAATTGTGGGTACAATGTGGTTAATGCAATCCATTGTACAACCTCTTGGAAAAAAGGTTGTTTTCCCGCTTTTAACCTCAGACTTTTAGGAGTTATTCGATAGCCTAAATAAATCTCGAAGATTAAAACACTGTGCTTGTATCCTAAAAATGACTTTTTAGTGCGCTGGCAGCAGCGAAAATTAAATTGAGTTTCACACTCGGCGCGAATTATCGCGCGTATTTTCATTGTTTATTCCCAAATTCACCGACCGTTTCAAGGAAATTTCTAGGGTTTCCACATTAAAATTGTAGAGAAAACTTGGCTCTATTGATCGACTGGCATGGGCACTTATTTCGACTTTATCTCCCCAAATAAATCCGCTATCAATCCCAAACCCAAGTAGGCCTAGCCTAAGAGTGCGAAGCAATCTTGTTTTCATTCTTCCTGCGCTTCATAAAGACCTCTCCAAGAATCAAACTTAAAGAATCAAGCAAATTTATGATATAGAATGACTACTAAAGGTCTGTTGAAAGACCATCCATAAAACTTTATTTCGAGTGCTTTATTGAGACAACGTCAAATAATAATAATGATAATAAGGCGCAAAGTAATGAAGGGATCTATTGAGATTTGAGCGTGGTCTTAATAAAGCACTCGAAATAAAGGTATAATATGATAAAAATACCAGCCAAAGAGCAATCGAGTGCGCAAACACTTTGTGTTAGGTGGAAATTTCGCTTGACATAGAGTGTGAAACGTTCGTCTTCAATGACTTTCTATAAGGGAGCAGAGCTCCCGAGAGAACTGACTATATAAATATCGAAAGACGACGGGTTCTGCCCGACTGACGAGTCTGTAAGGACGAAACACGTGTATCGGGCTGTACAAGAGCCCTTACGAGACCACATGACAAGTTGGCTCAAATAATAATGAAAGCATCCATAAAACTTGGGCAAAAAACAACGCACGCCAAGTGTGAAGCTCAAGTTTATTCTCGCTACTGTAGCGCATTAGATAAGTTTTTCCCAGGAAACAAGTCTAATTTTCGATTCCCCGAAATTTCACCTATCGAATGACTACTAAAACTCAAAGGAAAAGGCGGAAATGGCTATGTTCCCAAGGAGTTTAAAAACGCATTGCGATAACCGAAATGTACCCGATCACGGCTAGAAGACATTGTTGTCTTTTCGGGACCGGGGACTCACCTCTTCTGCATCTCTATCTCCCAGCGTGAAAACGCATCGAATGTATTTGTATTATTTCAGTTGCATCAGTTGCATCATTTCTGCTATTTTCCTACTTATAACAACATGATATATTTAACGTAGGAAATTGACAATAATACAATGAAATAATACAATGATACATTCGATGCGCTCTTCCACCGGGGGGTAGAAATGCAGTGGAGGTAGGTCTATGTCCCGAAAGGGTAAGAACGAGGAGAACGAACATACCCCTCCTTGAGTCCATTTAGTTTCGGAGGTAAATTGCTCATATCCACGAAATTTCCCATACCAGTCATTCGCTGGTATAAGCTTCTAACTGAAATAGATACATTATCTTATCAGTCTTATCACTGTCAATACAAAAATTGAAGTAGCTCAATTAAATTCAGGAAATACGACCAACGGCTAACGGTCGAATTCACTATTGAGTACCCAGGACAATAGAATACTGAATTAACGCTTTCACCTAAGGAATTTAGAGATATGCAAAAATTCCAAACCCGCGAGGAGTTGAACCCACGTCTCATCCAGACCAGGAGCGCGTGCTAACATCACTTCAGCATCTTTGAATATTTAATTATAGCATTAGAACGGTGCTACAAGAGCGGTAAAGTAAAGAATTCCAGTTGAACGGACTTATTCGAAACATCGAGTCATCAAGGGTTGTTGAGGAAGCTGGATCGAACCTTCGACCTTACTAGTGTTGCGGGACACCTCTAGCCACTGCGTCAAGCGCGTACAACCTAAAAGAGCATAGCACAATCGGTTCTTCTCCGTTTGATAGCACAGGTTTTCAATCCCGTTCTCCACGTTGGACAAGAAGCTTTTATAAAGAGTGCTAGTAATCGTTCGAAAGCTTAAATATCAGGCTAGCTCTGGACGTAGCCGGTTTTGAACAAGACCCTTCTATAACGCTAAAAAATTGAGAATAAAACTATGTTCAACATCGTGCTGCTTATCCTCCCAGACAAGTCTGACGAGCCAGTCTGGTACCAATTTACCGATTCCGGAGGAATGGATGGCTTGTTGAGCCATGAGCGCATGTGGCGCAGTGGTTAGAGAGGTGCCCTGCGTCGCATATGAGGTCAATGGTTCGATCCTGCGCTCATGGCCTACCAAGCCATCCCTCCCTCCGGGATCGGTAAATTGGTACCAGACTGGCCGTCAGACTTGTCTGGGAGGATAAGCAGCACTGAGTCGGTTCAGCGGGAGGCCACCGCGAGCCATTGTAAAGGCCAGAGATATGTTTAACATCGCTCGCAACTCAACAATTACCTCGCTAAGAGCACGAAAAGCACATGATCGTGTAGAGAAAATCTTCTAGCATCAGAGCGACACGTTTGATCCGGAGTTTCTTCCAAGGTGGAGAAACAATTCCTAATCAAATACACCTCACTAAGGCTTCATTGATCAATGTTCGCGTCGACTCACCCCTGCCCCCCATCCCGCGACCCGTGAATTCGCCAAAGCACACTTGCTCGCGTGCATGGATCAGTCTTATTTTCCTTGCTACACTGCAGAAAAGAGGTCTCGTCAGAAAATAAGCAGAGCTTTTAAGTCCTTGAATCTTACGGAGTCGAATGATTACTATTAATTTGAAGAAAGAGATCTGTACTTCGAGAAGTACGCGCGTGTGAAACAAAGATTTATTTTGAATTTTACAACGCTATAAAAGGTTCTTTTCAGAAAACCGGTCATGAACAGCGCTAACCGGTTTTCATGATATAGATGATAGCGCAGTGATCAGTGATGCAGGCCATCACGAAGCAACGACGGGTTCTACTTTTTCCCCCAACGAGTTTTTGCAATCACGTGGGAACGCCTTAGTTCGGCTAGCTTCAAGACAAGGAGAGTCGGTCGTCTGATCACCAATCGTACCAAGAACGACTAAATACTAGGAGTTTATTATTTGGGGGTATGGATAGCGCATCGTTTAGAGATGCATGTACCAGAAAGCAAGGTGGTAAGCTATGCGCTGGTTCGAATCCCTTCTCCAACACTCTTTTGCAGTCAATCGGTAGCACTCTTAGGAGCGCTTTAGCTCGGATACCTCCAAGACTGCTAGAAGAATCGTGTAGACCAGCATTCTAACGGTTCTACGACATTCATAAAGAAGGGAAGATCCTCAAGCAGCACAAGAGACTCCACGGTTTCTTAAAAGCTCAGAGCGGCTAGGTGAAATTTCCTCCAACTGAGAGACTGCAAGGTGGTTGACGAAGACGAATATCCTGGTGATCTGAGAAAATGTATTGAGCCTTTTCGACGTCGATATGTCAGTGGCTTAAGTACGTCGCCAAGACGTACGTAAGCAACTGACGTATCAACTTCAAGAAGGCTTCAAACGTTTTTTTTTTCAGGTGATCAGGGGACAAATGAATACTCGATCTCATTCGCTGGACAAGAGCTTCTTATGGGAGTGTTAGTGATCATTCAAAAGCTTAAATCTCTGGCTAAAGCCGTACGTGGTCTACTTCTCGAAACTCCCTTCTATAACCCTGTAAACTCCAAAATAAAATTGTATTTCACACGGCCACGCGTCTTTTTTTTTATCTCATTTATATTTCGCTGGACAAAGCTCCTTCCTTAGAGAGCCAATACTTTCAATAGCACAAGTCTCAAAAAACTCGGAAATGCATTTTTTTTCAAGAAAAGTCCTTTTGATAGCGCTGTAGGAGGAAGAAAAATCTGTGCCTTACACCTCGCCGGACAGGACTCTTTCTTTAGACTAAGTAGTCATTCGATAGCGTAGGATCCATTGGTTCCAACGCTGCGCTTACTTTCTGGAAAAGATCGTTCCAGTGCAATGTAGTAGAGAAAGAAGATCGAGCTTCACGCATTTGGCAAGCTCTTTATCGGCTGATCCACGGGCTGGGGGGGGGGGGGGGGAGGAGGAAGGAGGGGGAGCGGAGGGAAGGGGCGGGAGTCGGTGCCCTGAGGGGTTACATATGTGTGGTGCAACTTGTTTCAAATTGTGAATTCTTCCTCTGCTTTGAAAGATACTCAACAAAAAAGGATTGACTCAGATACTACGTAACTTCGTCCACACATTCATACACGTTTTGTGCTTCCAGAGAATAATATGCATGAGAGATATGAAAGCGTGCGGAGGGGTGAAACATAATTTAATTTTGAGTGCTACAGAGTTATAAAAAGGCTTATCCAAAAACAGGTCACGTATAGCTCTAGCCAGAGATTTAAGCTTCCAAAGATTACTAACACTCCTATGAAAATTCTTGTCGAGCGGAAGGGTCAGATATTCATTTCTACCGCCTAACGTTCAAGACCAAAACTGGTTCAACCAGAAGACTGACTGCAAGGTGGCCAAGATGCATTGGACCGACGATGAAGAATATATTGATAATTTTTGAAATTCTTCTGAACCCCTCTGAGGTTGATACCTTAATGGCTTACGTACATTTCGACGATATCAGCGGCTTCATCAGAGCCATTCGCCCCATCATCAACCCTACCTTATAGCTGGGATGGGGAAGCGAAATAACCACAGCTCCACGTGCTATCACCAAAAACGTGTCTCCCTAGCCCTGCTATAGAGCCGACTAGTGGGACAAGGGGCTCTGATGAAGCGGGCGACACCGCGGAAACGTACGTAAACCACTGAAGCACCAACCTCAAAAAGACTCCGAACTTCTCACAGTTTGTATTGATTTCTTATAACGAGTTTTAAAACAGTCGATTAAAAGGAGATATGATTGATCAGAATTTTCAATCTAGATTGAGTTCTGCGACCATTTATGCCCCTCTGGGGAAAACTGAAGCAGAGCGGGCTTTGGTATTCTAACGGTAACACGCCTCCCCCTGTACAAATGAAACACGAGTTCTACTCTCGCCTGGGATCGACAGCTTTGCATACCACTCAGCGCCTTCGGATATGACTTCTCAGCTCTCATAAGAAGGCATTCAGACATCATCGCAACCACGATCACTGACTCCCGGACATCAGGGGGTCACCCAAAGGTCCACTGATTATTGAGTAACTCAAATTTTAGTCCGACTATCGTCATTTGAAGATTGGAAGGTTCCCTCAGTCTCCATCCTGACCATGTGCGCCTAGAAAATGGTCACTACCCCACGGCATGGAAGACAATGTCTTCTCAATCACCCGAATCTGAGATCTCGTCTCAGGATAGGGCCGAGCATACGTGAAATGGGATTTTTCCCCAACAACACTGGAAATTTTCTTCACTTGCCTGGAGAAATCACAGTCTTACTTTCCTCACACCGACCTTGACCTAGTATAGAAATGAGTCTAATGAATCAGCCAGCGAACACAAGCAATCAGCCATTCCCAAGTGGCACTTCGCTCAGGTGTCAACTAATTCACGGAGTCCATTTGGCAGACACAGCGGTTCTTTTCTGTCAGGCGACATGGGATGAAGAAACGACATTCTTCGGTGAACCAAGACTCCGTCGCACTTTTGGTTATCATTCGGGAGCCTTAAATCTTTGGCTACTTTGCTACGTGCCCGACTTAAGAAATGGCCTTTCTATAGCGCTGTAGCAGAATGGGGAACACTTGTCTTCCACACACGCGTATTTCTCGCAGGAAAGAGCTCTTCCTTTGGCCTAAGAGTAACCATTCGATAGCGTGAGTTTCGACGATTCCAACGCTGTGCTTGTTTTCTCGATAGACCGTTTCAGTGCAGTGCAGCAGGGGAAATAAGACCGAGTTTCACATACGTGGCGCCCTTGTTTGTCGGCTAGTGTGTGAGCTAGGTGTTCGCTGGCCTTAGATTCGATACAACATCCCGATTCGATCGATCGATAGGACTGGCGCGCTCACATGTCAAGTGCGATTTTCGTGACTTAATTTGGGAATTTTTCCTCTGCTCTGAAAGAAACTCAGGATAAAACATATGACTCAAAACTGCATGATTTCCTCTACACGTTCATATGCTTTTCGTGTTTCTAGCGGAATAACAGTAAAAGCGCGCGGCCGGTGTGAAGCATGATATTATTTCAAATACTACAACACTAGGGGAGGATCTTTTGAAAAAAAGAGGACGTGGCGCAGTAGCGTGCGATCTGAGATTTCGAATGATCACTAACACTCTTACGAAAACTTCTTATTCACCGGGAGAGGTCTTTCTGCATCCCGTGCCGTCTAACAGAAATGAACCGATACACTACAGCTCAGCTGTATCACCTTTACATAGGGATCAATAGCCCGGTCCGAGTACGGTGTGGTCCCGAATACCCAAGTAACCCTGGGTGCCCATCACCATATGATGATCCCATTCAATGAACTTCTCGCAGGGGTAACTCACCCGCATAACCGGACTCCCCGTTGATATGGCACACGAACCTCAGCAAAATACATTTAAAATAAGCCTTTCATATTTTTCGACAGCAGCATTCCTATATCTTAACTCAGTTTTTGATCCTTTAAGGACGAGGTCTTCCCTGCTTTTTTTTCAGACTTCTAGCAGTCATTCGAAAGCTCAAATCCCAGCGATTTCAGTACTACACTTCTTTTTCTGAACAACTTTTTTGAAGCGCTGGAAAAGTGAAGATAAGACCACTTTCCACACTCGACGAGAATATCTTACTTAGCCAGCGCTTGTGAATGGTATCCTAATAGGCTTTCACAAGTAATTTAACGGCATAACCTTGGTGTTGTGAACCTGTGTTCAAGGAAAAAGCCCTACTAATGCGCTGGAAGAGTGGAAGGTAGACTACATTTCGTACTCCAAGGCTTAGGCTTAGGCTTCATAGCGGGGTTATCTGGCAACAACGAATGAAAATATAGACCTAAGCACATGAAACGATAGACCAACGTCCCCCCCCCCCCCCTTACAACTATAACACGGAAAACGGTACTTGTCCATTAAAAGGAGACAAATGAAAAACCGATCTCATTCGCAGGATAGGAAATTTTCGCGGGAGAGTTAGTAGTCATTCGGAAGCTTATATCTCTGGCTACAACATTACGTAGACGGTTTTCGAAAAAGGCCTTTATTGATGCTGTTACACAAGGGAAACCCTTGTGTTTCGTATACGCATTTTTCTCGCAAGACAGGGCTCTTCATTCAGACTATTATTCATCATTCGATAGCGTAGGATTCGATGATTCCAACGCTAAGCTCATTTTCTGAAAAAAAGGGTTTCTCTGAAGTGTAGCAGAGAAAATAAGGTCGAGTTTCACACATTCTGCTTGCTTGATCATCGATTGATCATTGATTGGCCGGTCATGATCCATCGATTGAAACTTCCGAGAGGTCCGATCTTCGTTCTTCAGCTAGTAATTGCTCTCCGCTTTGGAAAAAAAAAAACCAAATCAACATGTGATTCTGATACTGCAACAAATTCTCTACACGTTTATGTGCTTTTCGTGTTTCCGACTAAGTAACAGTTAAAATGCGCCGCCGATTTGGGACATAATTTTATCGCGAATTTTACAGCGCTAGGAAAGGGTCTTCCTGAAAAACCGATCACGTACGGCTCTAACCAGATATCTCAGCTTTCGAATGATTACTAACACTCCAATGAAAAGTTCCTGTTCGGCAAATCAGATCGGTTCTTCACTTGATCCTTTCATCATTATTTGAGCCAACATGTCATGTGGTCTGGTAAGGGCTTTTGTACAGCCTGATACATGTGTTTCGTCCTTACAGACTCGTCAGCCGGGCAGAACCCGTCGTCTTTCGATTTTTTTATGGCCAGTTCTCTCGGGAGCCTTACACTCCTTATAAAGAGTCATCGAAGGCGAACGTTTTACACTCTATGTCAAGTAGAACTTTCACCTAACACAGAGTGTTGTGCACTCGATTGTATTTTTATAATAATTATACCTATAAAAAGATCGAAGGACGAAGGGCTCTGCCGGGCTGACGAGTCTTCAAGGACGAAACACGTGTATCGGGCTCTACAAGAGCCCTTACCAGATCACATGACAAGTTGGCTCAAATAATAATGAAAGGATCTATTGAAATTTGAGCGTGGTCTAAAGAAAGCACTCGAAATAAAGGTTTTTTATTTGTCGCCTTATAATGGAAAACAAATCGTAAACCCTATAAATTTCTACGAAGCGGTGGGAAAATATCCAAAAAAATAACAAAAATGGCGCCTGTTCGAGGCAGCTTTGAGATTGCTGGGCGCAGCGGGATCCCGCTAGAGAGACGCTCGATAATGCACGGCGAGTGTGAAAGCCAATCTTATTATCGCTGCTACGGCGCACTAAAAACGCCATTTCAGAAGCCAAGAACAGTGCTAGAATTACCGAGATTTCCGTTATCGAATGACAACTGAAAGTTCACAAAAGTGGGAAAAGGTCGCGGCAACGAGGGGTTTAAAAATGGGGATAAAAATCAAGGATTTGGACCTTCTAGACCATCTCAAGCGTACAAGAGTGACACCTTTCTATTGTGGAACTCTCAACTAATTGGCATTTGGGTAATTGGACACCTCAACGGCCCGTCTTCACCGATAGGCGAGCTCCTGCACGGGGGAACTGGGCTGGTTTAGCTGCTTTGTTCCGTGGGGTCCAGAGGGAAGCCTAGTCGGGGCTTCCTCAAGTCATCACCATTCCTGTAGATCAGAAGAGATTACCACCTTACGATTTGTGGTTACCAAGACGGCGGTCAATCCTAGTACATATTACTCTTATCTGGTCTTTCCGGGTGGAAACGACGGACTCCTTTTCAGCTTGGGTGGCCCTTGCCCTCCCCCCGCTCTATTTCGCAGTTCGGCATCCAAAAACACCTCCCAGCCACAATGAGGCGGTAGATCATTCGAGAGACAACTGTCTGGCGACACGACACAAATCCACATTCGGAAGCCTTCGAGCCACTTATGCTGAATCTCGTCCAGCACGGCCTACTCGCTTCTATCACGCTACTCTAACTAATAAAGCACTTTTGAAGGGGGGTGACGCAACAGTCACTACGATATTTAGTGTATTGACGGCACCTATTGGACATGGTCCCTCTCTCTTTCTAAACTTGACATCACTTAAACCTGAATTTTCAGGGAACTAGACAGGACATCTCCTGGGTTCTGGGAACACTAATGCAAGCTCAGCAGTCACAAACATTGACAAATACATTGAGGTATACCATTCTGTTGAACAAAATCGTCTCTTGAGACCCAGAAAATCAAAATTTTATTGTCGGATCAAACAAGGAAACAAAACTTGTTAACAACGATCCATGAATTCTACTAGTATTGATTTAAATTCACATAGCAAAGTCCCATGCGATGTATCTCTATTTTCCCTCACTGGAAGCATGAGGTTTGTATTCTCTCTACTCTTAGGAACAAGCCTTGTTCAACCCCGAAGTAATCGGAGTCAAACTTGGGCTTCCAAAAGTCATCTACATCTAGTACGACGTGACGGTACATAGAGATACAAGGAAATAAGTAAATAAAATGCCATGACAGGCAAATATCTGCTTGAAATTACTCATATTGAGAATACTAGGACATCCCATGATATGAGCATTAACAGGCGGAACGTTAACAAAACGAAAACAACCATGAATAAAGAGACAGAACGAATGACAATGAACACCAGGAACGTCACAGATAAATAGATATAAAGGAGCTCATTGCTCGCCCTTCATCAGATTCTCGTAAAGATGGTCGACATCCTTCTTCAGCAATGGAATGACAACCTGAAATATCGTTTTGAGTGGCAGATGACACGGCAAAGGTCATAGTGTCGCTAAAGTCGTGAGAAACCTTAAACCCCAGGTAAGGAGTTGAAACCGTGTATCACCTTTACCGGGGCGCGTGCTAAACACTGCACTAACGAGTCACCCATTATGCTATCACTCCTTCTATATCACACCCCAGTCCACCCACTGCTCGAGGTTCATAGCTTGCATATCCCATAACTTTAGGTGATATGCGAAACTTCAAATATGGACGAGGACTGCACCCGCGTCTCGCCCTATTCGGGGAAGCAAATCGGAGGAATAGTGATAGCAGAAAGGAACCTAGACAGCACAGCGGACTGGTTAACATTAACACGCTCACCCGAAAAAAGTGAGGCGGGGGTTCGACTTCCGCTCGGGGTTCAAAGTTTTGCATATCACTCAACATCGATGGACATTTAGTTAAAACACGTTATAACGCTGTCTACGAGCACCTAAAAAAAGAACTAATGTCGTTATTTTAGTCTATCTTACCTCACCGACTTCATTTATGTAAGCACCGATTGACTTTGTGATTTTTCCTTGTCCTGATCGCGACTCCTTCGAGAATTCGGCAGAAAGGGTGTACTTGTCGTCGTAACTGTGTGGATTTGAACATCATTAGAGCAAAAATGATCATAATAGCTACTCTATATAAAAAGTAATGAGAATAACCTCTTCAGTTCCGAACTCCATTTCCACACTCTTTTCTGTTTTCCGTCCGACTCCTCAGCTTGATAGAAGGTTCGCTTCTCAACGTACCACTGATACAGCTGTAGGACACCCATCAGTATGAAGTAGGTGATCGAACAGACCGCAAGGACTATCTTGGACTTCGGAAAAGGGTAGATGTAATCGTAAATAATCGCCGTTGCTGAGAACGAGACGGCAATGAACGATATAAGCAGCCTTCCGTCCATCAATGAATGGTACTCCTTCCATCCAATTTTGTCATTTAATATCTGTAAAAAGTTTATATCTAAGAGTATCGAGTGGCATGCAAAACATTCGACTCCAGACAGGAGTTGAACTCGGTTTCACTAATACCAAAGGCGCGTGCTACCACCACACCACCAAGGGTGTTAACTGCTCTTGACGTCGATACGTGATTAGCCGGCATCGATGGGCTATATCGTAGAAAGAGTGGTAGAAAAGAGGTGGGCTCAGTAGTGTAGTGGTAGGTAGCATGCGCCCACAGTATGGAGGAAACTCGGGTTCAAATACCGCTTGGGTTCAAATGTCTGCGCACTAAAAATGATTCTAAGTTCTCTTTGGTTATGAGGGGACAAATGAAAATTGATCCATTCACTGGACAGGAACTTTTCCTAGGAGTATTAGTAGCCATTCGAAAGCTGAGATTGCTAACCACAGCCTCACTTCGCCGACTTTCAAAAAAGCCTTTTTTGAAGCTGTTACGGAAGGAAATTACTCGAGTTGCAGACGCTCATAATCCTCGGCGGACATTGGTCTTTCTTTGGACTGTCAGTACACTCCCATGAAAAGTTCTTGCTCAGCAAATGAAATTGGTTCTTCATTTGTACCCTCATAACCAAAAAGAACCGATTCTGTAGAAAGTGGTTCTAAAAAAAGAACAAAATGATCCCGAAACCTGTTTCACTGCATCGTCCAAGGTGTTCTTCACCGTCGGCCCATCCCATTTGTTGACTCGAATAGGAGCGCCAGCCTTACCACCAGTCATTTTCAAAGGGTTCTTGAGTAGGGATTCCCCCTGAAAAAGAACTTAGTGTCATTCCATGACGATTTTACCATCTAAAATATTACCGAACAGAATCTCAACGAGGCGCTAAACTTCCATTTGCTGAGATTGTTCGCGTGAAAAAGCAGGAAATCAAAAGGGTGAATTTTGGAGAGCAGCACAAAATAGAACTCGATTCACAGATTTTCCAGCACCTATTGTTACGTAATATAGCCATTGACGCAGCTGGCGGAGTGGCTAGAGGTGCAACGCGACACACATGATCGTAGTCGATGGTTCTGTGCCTATCCCAAAACTCATCAAGCTTAGCATCCTTCTGGGTTCGGTGACAGGATCAGATCTATCTGGTAGTATAGCAGCACTTACTTGATACACCAGTATGCCACCGTGATTCATTCCAAAACTCAGTCACGTCGAGCGGAGCTAAAAATCAAAGAAGATTGTCCTTTGAGAAACGCCAAAAGCTGTATCGCTGACTTTTGTGGCTCTTAACCGGTTGAATTCCGCGGACCCACGCTGGCGGACACGCCTAGTTAAGGTTTCGAGCGCGTACGGTCCTGTAGCGAAAAATAATACTGTAGTCGGCGACTAGTCGGGGCAGAGTGGGCGGAGTCGTTTGCACGCTGGCGAACACGCCTAGCGTGGGTCCGCGGAACAACCGATTGAAGAGTGCTGTCGTGATAGATAATCGAGGAACAATATGAGAAAACCATGACAAGAAGGATAAAGCTCTCGGCGTTGATCAGTCTGTGAAGGATGCACCATGCATTCGACTTCATCAAGCATCTTTCAAAGCCTCATAATGGCTTCCGATGATCATGTCAGTGCTGCTATCCTCCCAGATAAGTCCGGTACCAACTAGCCGATTCCGGAAGGATGGAACGCTCATACTCTGGCCGCGAGATAGAACCATCGTCCTTGGATTGGTCGACTACGTGGGTGTCGCAGGGCACCTCTAACCACTGCGCCACAGGTGCTCTTTTCCTTTGCGCACAAGTATTTACATTATATTGGTTGTAAAATGCTCCAAATTTGCATGAGAAACACGTGCTGCACTTAGCAAATAAGACAGAAAGTATGAAAAAAAAAGGAAATAGTAGAGAGAGAAGGGGGGGGGGGAAGAAAAGAACAAAAAAGTGTTAAGTGATTCGTTTTGAACAGGTTTTTAGAACAATATATGAGCTCTTAGTGGTACAAAACAAAAATATCTCAGTAAAAAAACGCACTAGCATTTAGATTATAAAGCCAAATCATTAACCCTTTCGGGACCACGGACCCAACCCTCCGCGTCGCTAACCTCCTAGCGGGCTGCGTCTAACAATGGCACGCTGTGTTTAGACACCACTGTTAGGCGCAACACGCCGAGGACTGGAGACGCAGGAAGTTGGGTCAGTGGTCTCAAGAGGGTTAAATACAAAATGCTCAAAGCCTACACCAACCAAAACAAACCACTTATTCTTCACGGAATGTCCTTTTGGAATGAGTGGTGGCGAACCGGGTGCCTCGGTGGTGTAGTGATAGCACGCGCTTCCGGTTTGGATGAAACGCGGGTTCAACCACCTCAGGTTCAATTTTTGCTTAGCACTCAATTCACTTAGCGTATTTGAGATTCCTCTTTTACATGCAGGAATCGACATGACCAACTACTGAAAGAAAACCAAACACTGAGAATTACAAAGGAAACAGACTTGCAGTGAAGCATGTCGGGAGCTCGGGATTCGCTTCCTGGAAACCTGTATCCAAAGCTTGGCAATCCTGTATCCAAGGCCTGGGAATCCTGGACGCAAGGCCTGGGAATCCTGGACCCAAGGCCTGAGAATCCTGCACCCAAGGAATGATGGAATAAACTGCCAACTGCTAAAATGATGAATCAAACAGAGGAGCAATGGAGTACCTGGAAAGCTCCGCATGGGATGATTCTTCCTGGAAATCCTATCTCCGGGGATAATAAGGCAATTCGATGAAATTTAATGATAAGCAAATTCTAGACCTCATGCGGGAATCGAACCCGCACTGAACCCTTCCGGGAGCGCGTGCTAACCAACTGCAGCATCGAGGCTTTAATTCTGCCGTCATCTTCTCTTCATGACGTTGCAGTCAGATATCAAAATAAGAAGGGATAAAGGATAAAACTTTGGGCACTGATCGATCCGCGAGAGATCCGCCAGGTATTCGTCCTCATTCGTAACATCGCTGAAGAAGCTTGAATGCACATCCGCCCTTTACAAGGTCTCGCGGTGGCCTCCTGCCGCATCGCATCAGTGCTGCTTATCCTTCCAGACAAGTCGGATCGCAATTCATCGAGCCCGAAGGGATGGAAGGCTTGGTGAGCCACGAGCGCAAGATCGAACCATTGACCTTGTCTGCGGTGCACAGCACCTC
Organism: Parelaphostrongylus tenuis; assembly: GCA_019055375.1. Classification (NCBI taxonomy): domain Eukaryota; kingdom Metazoa; phylum Nematoda; class Chromadorea; order Rhabditida; family Metastrongylidae; genus Parelaphostrongylus; species Parelaphostrongylus tenuis. The sequence continues at coordinate 24,909 of JAHQIW010004163.1, read as the reverse complement.
TGACCACTGCGCCATATGCGCTCTCAAATAATATCAAGAATAATAGAGGAAATGGAGGACGGACCCTCGGCGGCTCGTAGGAGCTCCATCCGGGATTGCCGTCATTCGGGATACCCACGAAAACCACAAGTGTTCGCCCCCCGCCGCCGCTGCGATCGCAAAAAATGACACGTTCGCAACGGCTACGATGACGTTCGCAAGTGGATTGGAGCGCGATTACTTCCAGATCCGCTAGCGTTTTGTTGTTCAATGCTAACCTCAAGGGCAGATTAGTTAGGGCTATCGTTTCCACTGGCCAAGGGTTTCTATTTATACTAGGATGACGTCATTTCTCATATGACTTTACATAATAAACCAAAAAAATGGCTCCGGTCCGTCGAAGCTTCGTCGTGGGTTCGCAGTCCCATTTAAGTGCGTTCAAAAGAAAAAAAACATGTCCCGGATTGTCTTGATCTTTTGGAATTGTAGTGAGCTTTTGAATGGGAATCCAGGTTTCAGATTTGTGGCTTATCGGGGCGCAGAACCCCCGGGTGAGTCGTGCCGAGCACCACTAGCCACTCGGCCACCGGTCCGCATTTCCTCTTCAGATTCGGCTAATATTAAAAAGTTCAGGGATTAGATCTATTTGGCCGATATTTCGACATCTTAGTCGTCTTCGGGGAGCTGATAGCTCGAGTCGCTCCTCTGGAGTCGGTTCGTCCTCTCGCGCGCGGGAGATCTTTGTCTTCGCTTTGTCCAGCCGAGCGAGTCGAACACCCTTCGAGAAGATCAAGGATAATCCTATGACCTCGTTTCAATCGATAAGTCTTCATACTGACCTCGTGGGGTTCCCCTGGAAGAAACCAGGTGACTGATTGCCTATCTAGAAAAGAACGAGGGTAAGAATCTGTCTAAACGGCTTTTTGCCTCGATGTTTCGGATCATTCCCACTTTTAATTTTTATATGTCATTCCTGTGCCTCATGATCTACTGACCTCGGCATCGATCGGTAGTTACAGTTTCTTTCTCATTTATACCAAAACGCACGAGGTTTTCTGGGGGAGGGACTCTATTTGTTTTTGTTTTCGTTTTATTTGTAATGGTGGAACCGCCTATTCATCGCCTACTTTTATTGATTTTTACGCGGAATATTCTATTTTTGTAAAGGCAAGGAAAATCTCGACCTTTCAGGATGTTTGGCACCGGTACTCTGTCGACAACAACAACAACGTCGACTGCTACTCCTGCCACTGGATCATCACGTAAGTGTCAAGGCGCAGTGGTTAGACGCGCTGTGCAACACACATTTGGTCGATGGTTCGATCTCGCGCTCAAGACTCACGCGCCTTCTATTCCTCTGGGGTCAGCGATTTGCTACTAGATCTGTCTGAAAGGATAGCAGCGCTGACTTGATAAATGGGTAGGCTACCGCGAGCCATTGTAACGACCAGACAGTATTCAATCACCTCAAACGATGCTAGATGAAGACGAATGATGACACGACTCTCAGGCTGGTATAGATCAACGCGGAGAGCTATAACCTTTATTGGGGGCTCCTTGGCTCGTTGGGGACAGGGAATTGGGGCTCGTGCCCTCTAGCTTGCTAACCTGTACGGGACTATTTACCCAACCCTGTGCGTCTGGTGTCTATCCTCTAGCGTCTCATTGTTAGACGCAGAACGCGCTGGGGTCAGGGACGTAGAGGATTGGGTCCACGGTCCCGCAAAAATTGACAAGCTAGAAGAAGCGGGCCCCATTTCGCCGTTCCCGTAAGGATAACCTTCTTATGCCGTGTATAGGCTGCTGAGTTTTGACCGTGAGGTCTGAGAACCCACAAGTAGCTTGGTGGCTTCTTGCAGAGGGCAGGGAGAAGCCTACCCATTGGAGACGCCTCCTACCCGTCTCCTCTTTACTTACTAGCCAGCCAAATACTATTCGTTCGTGTGAATTTTTAGCTTTCTCTTCGATTGCTGTGACTTCGACGACGTCAACGTCGACTTCTCAGGCTCCGCCATTATTCGGAGGTCTGTGTTGCACATAATCTACAAGGATTATATTTTTCCGCCTTAGTAGCAGCGCTATGATGTTATAATTATATATTTAAAAACTTTGAGTAACATATGCAAAACTCTCAACCCCAGCCGGGAGTCGAACCAGCATCTCAACTTTTCCAGAGGCGCGTGACAACCACTACACTATCGAGGCTCCTGTCCTATAGGTGTCAGCTTGACTGGGCGTAATGCTAATATATGCTTACCAGACCAAACCCGTTGCTTGACAGTTGAGTGCTAACAGGTTCTCTATTCTGTATCGCAGAAAGAGTGATAGGAGGAGCTCGAGTAGTGCAGTGGTTAACCTGTGCCCTCGGGAAGGTGAGGTGCGGGTTCAGTTTCCGCTCGAGGTTCAGAGTTTTGCAGGTCACTCGACGTTCTTTGATGCATGTATTGTACCGAGTTGTTCTTTTTGATCTACATACCTTGATATTTTCGATCTTTGTACGACAGTATCTGATGTCCTCTTAATCCTTTTGTAATTCGTTTTTCAGGCCTTACCAAAACATCGTCTAATCCTATCGATAACTCCACGAGGTACATCACATTTTTTCCGTCTTTTCCAATCTAGATTTTTTTTTCTACGGTAATTATTTATATTACTGCTTCTTAGCAGTGCTATGCTGTTACTGAGCGCATGTGGCGCAGTGATTAGAGGCGCTCTGCGTCGCACACGAGGTCAATGGTTCGATCTCGCGCTCATGGCTCACCAAGCCATCCATCCCTCCGGGGTCGGTACATTGGTACCAGTCTGGTCTCACACTTGTCTGGGAGGATAAGCAGCACTGACTCGGTTCAGCGGGAGGCACCGCGAGTCATTGTAAAGGCCAGATATGCATTAAATCACCTCAAACGAAGTTAAAAATTGAAGTCGAATGCATGGCGCATATCTCAGGGATTGATCAACGCCGAAAGCTTTATCCTTTTATCCTTTTTATGGTGTTACGAACATACATCTATGAAAGTTGAATGAAATGCAAAACTCCCGATCTCAGGCTGGAGATGAACCCGCGTTTCATCAATATCAGGAGCGCGTGCTACCACTACACCATCGAGATCACTGCTTTGATATCACTCTTTCTTCGATATAGCTACTCTTGGCTGTCGACAGCTACGAGACTTCATATCGAAGAAAGAGTGGTGGCACAGCGGTGACCGTGGTGGTGTGTGGTAGCACTAGGACACGTTATGGGTTAAGCGTGGGTTCAACTCCCGCCTGGAGTCGTTGCAAGTTTGCGTATCACTCAGCACCCTTGGTTACGTGATTATAACTATACTTTCTGATGGGTTTCAGGACAACGACGACAGATGCGAGTGGTGCTTCAGAAGCTTCAACGGCTGGAGTATCGTTGAAAGGTCTACTCGAGAAGGAAGGCTCTGTCGTTTCGGCATGTTCTCAGTTGCTTGCGATGATGACTGCCGACACGGAAATCAGCTTTTCTGACTTATCTGCGGTTTGTTATCTCTTCTGCTAATGTTCAATTGGTGAAAATCTCTGGAGCCTAAGTCGCTCTCTTTATGCTTGATAAGAATGCGTAGCATCACTGCTTCACCTCAAAACTAGAATTCTCAAGATAATCCTAATAGCGGATCCCGACCACTTCTTGCATTAGACTCTTTCCTCGCATTCATCTTCTACGAAGGTCTTTGAAGAATTTCACGTGTTGCTTCGGCTGCTGATTGAGTAATTCGTCTTTTTTTTTCGAATGTCTTAGTATGCTGGTCGAAACGATTCTCCCTCCAATCTTGGAGGAAGCCGAGTCAGGGGGTTGCTTGAGCGGTTCATTGGTTGATCACAAGCGTTGAGAGAGAAATCGAACCAAGCCCTTGCTCCCAAGTACTCAGCATCGCTAACCACTGCGTCACGCCGCCTCTCTTTTTATTCACTCTTTTTTCGCCTGACACTTTCCTTTAAAGTATACATGTGCCATGTGAGTACAATTCTAGGGAGCTACTTATTATTTCTCAACAGTTGTAATCAGATTACTGACCTCATTTAATGCGACACAGACTACAACGATTGCAGATAACGCAGAAAATGACGTTGGATCTGGCTGCAGACGAACGTGCTTTTTTGAATTGTCTACTCGAACTGAATGCTTATGACAGACAACTTTGGGAAAATATGCAACGGGTATGTTGGGTTAATCATAGTCTTCATACCTGGGTCATTTTTGTAGCGTGGAAAATAAGGCATTCTTCATCGAGCCTAGAATATTTAGGGATATGCAAAACCCTGAACCTCGTGCCAGAGATAAGCCCACATCTCACCTTTTCGGGGGCGCGTACTAGCCACTGTACTACCAGGGCTTCTGTTCTGCTGTGACTGTCAGCGTGACTGCGTTCCATGCAGATATCCAGGCTAAGTCGTTGACGGTTGGTCGCCAACAGAACCAATGTCTTGCTTTGGGGGTGATAGCAGAACAGAAATTTGGTAAGGCAATGGTCAACACACGCCCTGGAATGGGTCAGACGTGGGTCTAACTCTCGCCCGAGGCACAGTGTTCTGCATATCATAAAGATTTCTTGTAGATTTTCACTAATGGTTTTACAGATCTCTGATGTCGATTCTAAGTTAGCAACACTGGAGGAAAAACAAAGCAAAATGATCTATAATATCAGCTCTATTAGTGAAGAACAGAAAGGTTCGACTTTCAATATCCGCTTCGCTTACTCAGAAAAGATATGCCTGATAATCATTTTTGGGCCATGCATGTGGTCTTTTATAGGGCAACTTATAGAACCCTATACACGTGTTTGGGCCTTGACAGCCTCGTCAATTTGGCACTACCCTTTGTATTTATTCTAGCCAATCCTCAGGGGGGGGGGGGGGGGGGGAGGAACCAAACACCTCATAGAGTTGGCGCAGGCGAACTTTTTACACGTTCTATTGAGTGAAATATCACTGAATGGACAGTGTTTCATACTCGATTGCTCGTGACTGATATCGTTGAATATATCATACCTGTCGTTTAGAGTGTTTTCTTAAGACCACGCTTAATTTTTAATATGCCTGGTAATCATTTTTGAGCCATTCATGTGGTTTATAATGTAGCTTATAAGAAAACACTCGAAATGAAAGGTATGATATATTTAACGATATCAGTCAAAAGCAACTAAGTGTAAAACACTGTCCATTGAGTGATTATTTCACTCAAAGGGGCAAATAAAAAGTTCGTCTGCACCAACTTTTTATAAGGAAGTTGGATTCCACCGAGAGGATTGGCTGAAATAAAGGTGAAGGGTGCTGTCCAACTAACTAGGCCTTTGAAGCCGAAATACGTGTATAGGCTCTATAAGTTACCTTATAAAATACCACACATGTATGGCTCAAAAAAGATTGGCAAGCATATTGAAATTTGAGGGTGGCCTCAAGAAAACAATCAGAACGAAGGATATGATTAGAAAAGATAGTTTCTTAATGGAAATCGTCCCTGTTACTAGCATTGGACAGTGCAATAAGCGAGATGGAGAAGTCATTGGGTCTACCGGATTGGACGGATCAGAACAGTGATCTTCCGATGGATGCGTTTTCTGCGACTCCAAGTGATGTCAAAAGGCAGCAACTGTACGTTTGGGATGAGACTTTGTGTTAAAAAATTCCATTTGTTAGTTTTGCGTACAAGGCCTTTTTCTGGTTTCTCAAGAGTTTCTGTACTCATTCATAGCTGGAATCTCATCAATTTGCGTACTCTTAACACTGCACTTGGTTTCTGAATAAGCTTTAGTGCACTGTAGCACCGAAAACAGAACTATGTTCCACATTGCGCGCCGTTATCGAGCATATATTCGTCGTTTCTCGAAACCTTTTCTCTGTCTGATAAAAATCTCTCGGTCTTCCATTTTGGAACTATATATGAAACTTTGTTCTATCACTTTATGGGCTCAGACTTGTGTTTTTATTTCCTATTGCTAAAATAAACCATCTATGAAGCCTAAGTCCAAGAGTGCTAAACGCAGTTTTTCTTTTTGCTCTTCGACCACTCCATAAGGCCAACTCGGCTTCAAAATCAAATTTATGCTATCAAATAACTACCAAAAGATTGTTACTATCCCCAAACCCTAACCGAGGAAAAAATGCGCGTCTAGTTTCAAACCGGTTCTTTTCTTCGTCGCCACAGCGCTATAAGGAAAAAGAGAATACATTATTAAAATCGATGAAAGTAAGCTATTGGGTGAGTGCAAGTCTGAGAAAAAGAGGAAAAGGCCTTGTCCTCAAAAAGATTAGAAAATGGATTGAAGTTAAGGAAATGTAGTGACTTCTAATTGTTTATGTAGTAACCATTGTAGACTTCAACTGCTTGTAAGTGTAGACTCGCAAATCAAGGAAGCAGACTGTGATCTACAAGAGATCCTCGATCAGGTAGTTCATTGCATTTTTGCAATACGATTTCTAATTTGTCAGGTTAATGTGATCATTTTGCCTCTTCTAAATAGAAGTGATTTGTATTTACTACAGTTGGCTATTTAAAGCTTCCATCAGCCTCGGACCTGAGGTAGCGCGAGGGCACTCATAATTTCCGCAGTCGACATAAATGGGTCTACTAGTAGGTCACTACCACGCGCGTTAATATCTACGAATACGGGGGGGGGGGGGGGGAGGGGGACCAAGTCTGTCGTGTTCAATGCATGTAAGTGCCGTGAATTTGAAACCCTTTTGTATGAGCGGTTTGCTTTGTTATGCCTTTTAATATAGTCGATATCTTGTTTGTACAACAAAGGTTATGTTAGGCGTGTACGTAAAAAGCTTTTTTGTATCCTTAATACTTAGCTGAGGACTTCCACCGCACCGGCAAGAGCTCTGAGGGCCTCATTCGGTTTTTGGTTATTCAACTGTTCATTGTTTATTGAGTTTTAGCTGGATTTCATATAGAAATATTACTTTCTGTCTAGAGGATCCAGTTGAGTAGTACACCAGATCTCCTACCTTTTGACTGTTAATGAGACGATTGCGATTTCTCACATGGGTTCAATTTTGACTGGGTTCCTTGGTTTACTTGACTGGGTTGATAGGAATAGCCCATTCTTCAACTTTGAAAGACCTAGAGAAGGACGAACCTTGTTGTCAGTTGCAGTTAGAAGCTCAAGAACAGCTCTAGCCACGATGAGGCGGTAACCTATTTGCTGCTGAATAATTTATCATTGTTTCCCTACGAGACTTGGTAATGAGTTTCTCTCGCAGTATAATGAGATACCTTCTACCGCGGAAGCTGTGAATGAGTACTGCTGAATACTCTCAAAGCCACGGTGGGGTCGTCGTTGATTTCAGTGTACACAAAAAGGCGAAAAATAGGTCTAGTCCAGCTTGGTTGACACGAAAAACTAAGTATAGAAGCATCTTTTTCTGGAACTGTTCCCGTAATAATCGTCCTATAAAAACCTATAAATTAATGAGTAGATCAGTGTGGACAGATTATGGAGAGAACTCAGCCAAGTGGACTGACCTCAAGACGCATGAAGCGCACTGTACGCTATCGAGGTGGACATCCGGCCCGGTGTGAACGGTGCAATTGTACGCAATGCCCATTGTTTCCACTGGTTTATTTTTCTGAAATTTCTGTACTAAATCATTCGAGAGTGCGTTCTGAAGCGCGGATTCTTTCTGATTAGGAGGAGACAAATGAAAAACAGATCCCATTCGCTGGAGAGGAATTTTCCATAGAAGCGATAGCAACCATTCGCAAGTTGAGACTTGAGGCTACAGCCTTGTGTCGCTGGTTTTTCAAAACACCATTTTATAATGTTGTAGCATCCAGTATGAATTATGTTCACGCTCGCATTCTGGCTTCATTTTTATCACGCGTCAAATTCATGGAAGCCGAAAAGCATATCAATGTGTAGAGAAATTTTAGTAGTATCTTATTTAATTGTATCATCTGGAGTTTTTCTCAAAGCGAGAAAAAATCCCCAATTGAATAACAATATTTCGATCGTCCCGCCACGGCCCTTGCCTTGTCAAAAAGCCGGTGAACAAACGGTTCCAAAAATGTAGAACACGATTTCGTTTTCCCTGCTAAACCGTATCTCCAGAAGATAAGCACATCGTTAAAATCGGAAAACATTACGCTATCAGATATTACTGAAGTCTGAACAAAAAGCTCTATTCTGCTCTAAAGACCAGAGGAGACCAAGAGGTCGAAACAGCGTTTTGAAAGGAAACCCTTTTTGATTATTTTGAAGTTTGTGCTGTAGTTTCAGTACTAACACGCTAGGCAAGGAGTTTTGTTGTGCGAAATATAAGCGAGATAAAAGAAAAAGAAACATTTTATGAAACATGATTTTATTCCGAATGTTACAGCGTCATAAAGGGGTGTTTTTGAAAACCGACGTGGGACTGTAGCCTCAAGTCTCAGCTTTTGAATGGTTACTAACACTCCTGTGAAAAGTTCCTCTCCAGCGAATGAGATAGCTTTTTATCTGTTCCCTTTTAATCAGAAAGAATCTAGCGCGAATGAGGCTGAGCGCAGTATCAGAATTTGGTATTTTGGAATAGCGGTACTGGGGTCTTCCTAGATTTTATGGGTCGGAGATAGCTTCTCAAGCTATTCCCCTACATATTCTACAACCCAAGTGAGTGAAGGGCATTTTGTAGGCCGGTTTAAATCAAAGCTTTGTGCCTATCAAATGATGCCATTATCAATGCACTACTTACCTCCCTGTCTGTACAGTGGCTTAGGGTTAACTGGAAGTTCTGATGCCACCGTTGATTTTAATTTTGAGTATTCACCGAAATATCCTTTTTTGTTTAGGTGTCTGCATTGCACAAATTCAAAACGGCGATGTCTAATGCTAATAAAGTAACTGAAGATCAGGTTGCACAAATATTGAAAAATCAAATGGAGACACTCCTCTACATTGATCAGAAAACAGGTTTACATATCATAGATTTTGAATATATTTCAAATTGTTTTCACTGCGTAATGTCATTAAATTTATTGTTTGATAGGCGAACTTGATGCGAAAGTTGAAGAATTCAAGGAAGTACTGGATGGCCGCAACGCGGTTTCTTAGCTTTGGCAGCCTACATCAGTAACTAGCAGGCTGACAATCGGGTGCTTGTCATTTTGTCAATGTCTTTGTTATTCATAATGTTGAGTGAAGTTTTCTGTTGTGAGTAAATTTGAACTGACACTGACAATTCTACTTTCATGAGTGGCAGTTAGCGAAACTCTTCAACTTAGGACAATAAAGACAAGTCTCATACTACTTTTGAAGTGGACTTTGATTTCGCCAATGAAAGGTTGTACCACGCAAGTGTCTGCCTGAAAAAGCTTTGTCAACTGAAATAAAACTGTTGAAATGTACACATTTTTGCTTGCGGATTTCAAAAACTTAATTCGTTCTCTTGGCTTAAAACTCTTGCCTGAAGCATTTCTCGTACAGGAAGTTGTCAAAATGTTTAAAGAAATGGTTTGATGAGAGATCCCGCGAGTACTATGGATAAGCCATAGTCTTGTAGCTCAGATTGTCCAAAATTTACAGTGTGAGTTGCTGGGAATGTGGCCCCAGGGCGGTAGTGGAGCTTGCTGTTGAACTTTGCGACGGCCATTTGTCAACCGTTTTTCGGCTTTTCAATTCGTTTCAAATACTCCGAAATAAAACGTTTACGCCGTGTTGCTCTGCAAGTTCTCAATCAGGTCTGGATGTATTCGCATACGCGAAAGTCTACAATTTTATCAATCGCAGATCGGCATCTACGATTTTCCTCACTTTTAAGGTCGAACTAGAGACGAAAAAGGCTCGACGTTGAAAAAATGCGTTGCGCTCCTTTCGTTCACATTTCCTTGATCCAGTGCTCCATTAATGCTTCGATTCTTTTGAGCAGCCTATGTCCGATTTTGACTTTGTACAAGCAGCTGTCAAAGGCGCCATCTCGACATCTCAATTTTTAGCCCAAGAAATGTATTGAAAATATCATATTATAGTTAACTTAAGTTGTGCGAACGCTGAAACATTTATAAGAACGTTAAACACTGGAAAATCCGCATAAATCCACCGAGAACTCAGTATATGGCTACTCGACATAATTGAAGCACACTTTGCCGCAGGTGCTATTACTGAACATTTATTCACTTAAGGTGATCTCTTGGCAGATAATCTTGCCTTTTTGTTTGCCCACTTTCAATTCTCTAATCTGATGTTTTATGTAATTCTAAATAATTTCCGTGCTCTTTGTTTTTCTACACTTTCCCTTAGGTTTTTTTCATATCCCATGCTTCTAGACTAGCTGGAATTCATATGCTAAAGCAAAAATCTCGTCCACCATCTACTTCACTGTTGCTAGGCTTTGGATCTTTTTCTGAGTTATTTGTGACATATGTGCTATCTGGGTTCTTTTCAATTATAAGGGAACAAATGAATATCCGACTTCATTCGTTGGACAATGATTTTCCATAGGAGTGTTTAGTAATTATTCGAAAGCTGGAGATTCATCGCTACAGCCCCACATGGCCGGTTTTCGAAAAAGCCTTTCTTGACTTCGTTACAGAAGGAAATCCCTTGTGTTTCAGACGCGCATATTTCCTGCGAACAGAGCATTTTCTTTGGACTACTAGTAATCACTTGATAGCGTAGTGTTTGCTGTTCCAACGCTGTGCTCATTTCATAGAAAGACCTTTCTCTGCAGCGCAGCAGGGAAAATAAGATTGATTCACATGTGCGAGCAAGTTGGTCTTTGGCCAATTCACGAGCCGCCGGGTGAGGCATCAAGATCGGCTGACGCGATGATCGATTGATTGTTGAGCATATGAATGTGTAGAGAAAATCTCAAGCATCTGAATGTCTTCGAGTCACTCTTGGAACAATTGGGACGTTCTGGCTTCATGAATTCTATCAAAGTGGTCAAAATGATGAGTGATTTATCCGTATTCATCGCAAAATAAAAGTATTTAAAATCTTTTTGTAGCAGGGTAATGCGTTTTATCTGGAGTTTTCTCATAAAGAGGAGAAACAGTTTCTAATTGAATAACAAAGACTATACTAGCATAAGAGCGATCGCATATGCGCAACCTCCATTGCTGCCTCACCCAGCGGCCGGTGAACTGGCAAAAGACCACATCGCTCGCGCATCTGATTCAATCTTATTTTCCCTGCTGTGTTGCAGAGAAACGGCCCTTTTCGGTATATGAGCACAGCGTTCGAATCAGCAAACATTACGCTATCGAACGATCAGTGATAGCCCAGAGAAAGAGCTTTGTCTGGCGAGAAATATGCGCGTCCGAAACAAGAGATTTCCTTGTGTAACAAAGTCAAGAAAGGCTTTTTTGAAAAGCGGTCACGTGGAGCTGTAGCCAGAAATCTAAGCTTTCCAATGATCACTAACACTCCTATGAAAAGTTATTGTTCAGCGAATGAGGTCAGATACTCTTTTGTCCCAGTATAACCGGAAAGTACCGTTCTCTTTTGTAAACTAGAGGAACAACCAAGAGACTAACCGACAACTGTTCTGGGATCCGAAAAAACTTATCGCTCTGGCGTTTCACAGGGGACTTGTCCAATTGTTTAGGTCAAATCATAGTTGGAGTTATGGAGTAGCCATTGATCATAATCCTCTTAGGCTCTCGAGTTATGTCAAGATACAATCCCATAAGCAGTTGACTCATTTCCACATCTCACGCAATGCAATTCATGATAAAACCGACAATTTGTACAAGAACAAGCAAGTTTTCAAGCTTGACATTAGAAATTGGTAGGAAGTGCACATTTTTGAGAGAAGTGCCCGTGTTGACGAGTTTTTCTTGCAGACTTTTGTAGAAGGGAAGTCTTTTTCTGCTAATACATGCTGTTTTAAAAATGAGGTAGTGGTTGAATCTTTTCAAATTGAGCCCAAAAGACAGTTTTTTTCATTATTTGTTTTATTTTTTATAACCCGTACAGTTCAGAAGTACAAGTACAAGCGTATCTCTAGTTAGACGAACGGCCACTTATTATGATAGTCATACTTTTTAATATGCGCTAACGTTCTAGAGAAAACAGTGTAATCCCATCCCTGTTCCGTAATTTTTTTTTGACCATATTGCAAGAATTAGATTTGAGAATACATTTTCTACAATGTGATTCATAGAAAAATCCCTACGGAGGATTTGTAGCATATAGCCAGAGGAAATCTGGATAGAGAGCGTATTCATAATTTTGTAGAGCACTTCCTTAAAAATAGTGCATTTTTTTACCCAAACTTTTAAAATATATCGCTGACGTCGTTGATGTTCTTCTCAAAGTTGTCAACAGTCAACAACTTAAACAATGAGCATCATTCAACAAAATACTAACTTTGCTTATACATTTCTACTCTTCAACAATTTACCCTCGCTTTGCTGAATTTGTGCTCTTTACAATCAATAAGCACTTCCTACTCTTTCAATGGACTATTAGTAGTCAACGAGTAGACGGAGAATAGGTGATTCAGTGCTGAACTTTGCGCAAATGTCTTCTCAGTGCACGGATCAACGAAAGGAAAAATACCCTTAGCTTTAGGGGCAGTTTAGCACGTTGTCTGAACCTCACAGCGAGTTTTGTCGACAGTTATATAGCAAAACTTAGGTATTCGGAGCACTTCATCGTCACGAAAAATAGCGTATTGCTGAGATGATTTCTATGGATATTTTTTGGCAATAAGAACTCTCATGCGACCAGACAATCGTTTTCTCGATGGGAAAACGACCTTTCATGAATGAAAAAATTTACAACTGTTTTCATTCCTATTGCCTATCTTGTGAAAACAGAAACTGCATTTTTATCAATCGTCCGATGGCCATAGATATATCGGTTTTAGAGTCAACTATCAAATACCAGTCATGTATAGTTCGGAGAAGTCGAGCACTCCATACACCTGAGCCTCAGGTTCCCTTGAACCTTGCCCATCTTCAATGAAAATAGAGCAGGATTCTGGGTTAAGGTACTTGCTTTGACCACCCACCGAATATCTCTTTATCAGTGTCCTATTGATGTGATTGAGCGCAATACAGTGCAACATTATTAGGAGATCCGCAGAAGTCTCATCCCAAAAAGCACGGAAGGATCAAACTGATTCCAGCTTCTTCGCTCGGCCACTGTCGAAGGCGCACATTCAAATATACCGAGTGACAATAATGTACAAGCGAGAAACATGTGTTTATCAGTCTCTCTACAAAACGGTCTGTGACTTTCACAGAGAGTTCTTCTGTGACGCAAAATATACAATCCTTCCTAACATATGTTAACAATAAATTACTCGTAAAAATCATCACTTTTAGCACTTCACAATGTTTTTTTTTTTTGCTGTGCGGATCCCAGTACTTCTAACATTCAGTTTGTTTTTTTTGTGTTCTTGAACGTCCTCGAATACTGGTTAAGCGCGTCCTTTTGCGATCTCAAGGATAGTCAGATTTTTGCGGTCCACAGGGCGTTCGTCGCCGACTGTCATAGAGTGTTGGAATTCATCTGCATGTGCACCACGACATGCACCAAATCAATCAGCCACGGCGCTCAATTATTCCCTCTCACTCGGAATATTTGCCGGCTTTCACAAATTTTAACGCGCGTCTCCTAACCGTCTATGTCGGATGGCTTTTCTGGCCGCTTTTTCAACTGCACTGAAGGATCTTCGAGAAGAGTACTCGCAGTTTGGATTGGAAAGGGCTGGAAGGGAGTGCAACCGTCTGATATTTTCAATCAATTGGTATAGTAGTTTTCGCTCCTGCCATTTTTGTGTTTTGTAAACACTAATCTTGGGTAAAGTGTTCGTAACAAAAAATTCTAAAGTCTATGAATTCAAGCATTGAAGTGAAGTGGATTACTCATAAGAAAACATTTGGGACGACCACGTCTGTGGTTTACTAGTAGACGGACACGGCTACATGCACATGGTCACATTTATGTTTTTTTCGAGATTATGGAAAATTAGTGAAGCCCGATGATCCGCTTCAGTCAATAGATGCGCCAAACACGCAATATCAGTGGGCATGTCCAGTGGCAAAGGCTACAACGCTGAATCTTAGTTATAGTAAAGTATAAGTATAAGTAGATATATATAAAGAATCAGTGTAGATACTCCCATACAAGGATAGAACAAAGTCTGCTCTATGGATCTATTAAAGTTCCCCTCCTAAAGTATTTCAATATTTTCCGAAATTCTAAGATTCACTGATGAGTGAGATCGTATGCTTCGAGCATTACTATTTTTGACCACCTGTTCATTGCTTTCTGATTTCTAATCGCTGTGTTTACTTTCGGGCATTGTGTATAACGATTATTAGAACACAAACCTAGTACTATCTAGTATCCCTTGCTTAAATGAATGTCAAAGACAATATGATTACTCAATAAACCGACAATTTATTCACACATGAGAGCTATACATGCTCCAAAAGCAAATTCGCGTTTAGAATAATGTCATGTATCAAAGTAAGATTAAAACCTAAAACTATGTTGAAACGTTGGAAGAAAGCCACAGTCATATAACAAAATTCAAACACCGTTCTGATATTCGCGCTGCGCGCAGCGGTACAGGTGCCGTTTCGGAAGTGTTAAACTGGAGAGACTTTGGATGAACTTGTACCGAAAGGACTCAAAAACCGAAGAATGAGGCGATTGGTAAGGTATGCCAAGATAAAGAAGTTTTGGTATTGTAACAATAAGATTTAAGAGAATCGTCATCGCATTAACGAAATGACGACCATTAATCTTGTCCAACTTTAACACAAATTTCACTTACTAATATTACAGTTTTGATCTCACGAGTGCGCTTCGCCTTACGAAATTGGTCGAGATTATTCGGATTTGCTAAATGGGCAGATCAAACAGTTTCAATAAACATAAACACAAGATTATTCTGCATAAAATAATTCTCCATGGATAGGCAATCAATCGGTATTTTCGAATGAGAAGAAATATTGTGCTGATAATGTAAGAAAAGCCAAGAGAAATGAATTATTTTTCCAACACAACCCAATTCGTTCAAAATTCCTCTTATCGATACACATCATGGAACATCATATATCTATATAAGGGAAAAGGAACAATCTCGCGAAGTAAAAAGAAATGATCTTGGCAGCAACAGAACGGATGCTGTTAACAACACTCGGTTGATGCTACAACGCCTTTGTACTATTTTCTATGTTGTCTCTCCTCCTACTCATGATTAAAAGCACAATGTCAAATATTACACGGTATATAAGTATACTTTATAGTAGTGGTACATCGGCGAAAATCGTCCACTTTACTTCGTGTTCTCACGTCTCAATAACGAAAGGGACCTTCACACTTCAATCATTATTGACATCGATTTCAAATACTAAAGAGGAAAAAGTGTATGAACAATATAACTCTACTAACGACTAGAAATAGGACTGCAGTGTAATCACAACTGGAAGTAACAAAAGAGAGCCTGTGAGCGACATTCTGATTAATCATTCTAAAAATCTGTGCGATATATCTATGCGGAGAGTTTCTCATGTAGCTCTTACATCTCAACATAAGTGATTATCATATTTTCATCTCGTCTCTGTATAAGCCGCTTATTCTTATTTGAGTTTACTAGAAGAGCTTACCAGTGAACTCCATCTTAAGCATATTAAAGTATAGCGTGCGTATCCACATAAAACGGATCCACACGCACACACACAGAGATATTCGTCCTCTGTTTCTTCTAAAACATTTCTGCTCTCAGTACTTGTTGACTTGAGCATTTCATATGCGTACCGTTTCCAACATTTTCATCGCTTTGATTATAAGTGTGCACCCTTCTCCGTCGATGAATCCCTGCTCTCTGTCTTATCAGCAAATGCAGAGTTTGATTTGACTCTTGCAGAAGGAGGAGAAACGAGGGCGTCCTACGAGCCTAAAAAAAAGATTTTCTTAAATCGATTCAAAAGAGAGTAAAGAAGTGGATTTAGTTCAAAATTTCTTTAGATATAACCAACAAATTAGGCTGATCATTACCAGACGAAATTTCAGTAACTAGTCAGATTCAAAATCTAGTCTTATAATCAGTAGATGCGAAACCCGAGCTTACTCTATTCAAGAATAAAGACAAATTTCCCCCTAAATCCGAAAAAAACATGTGCCAACAAAAGCAAAGCGAACTTGGAAAATCTCAGTAGATTCAGAGCATTGTAAGTAAATTTTATAAGTGCTTGAGTTCCATTTAATCTCTTTTCATTTGCGATTTCATTCGAGAAATTCAACTATGAACCGAGGAGAACGAAAAACAGTCAGACCAACGACAGCTAACCATAATCCAGCGGAAGCTGCTCGCTGTTATGCCAAAATCTAATTCCCAGGAAGAAATTACTCACATTGCTGACTGAGTCAGTTTCATGCACTTATTAACAACAGGAGTTCGAACAAGGTTTTGATGCGTTTGTCTTCCAGAACGCCGATTGACCCGAGCCCATGCTCCACGGTCGTCCATCCTCCTTGTGACCTTCGGTTCCGTTCGAGTCGTATTCTTTTCGTAGGAGCACCGTTCACATCAAAAGTCTAGTCGGCAGAGCCTTTTCATAGAGGATGGTTGTTGCTTATCCAGTGATATATTTGTTTTGCATCAGGCATAACAATCAGTCAATAACATTGGTTTGCTTTTCATTGGACAAAAATATCCTGCAGAAATCGGTGCATTTATCAGCTTGCAAGGAGCTTTACGATTGATTGATAACCAGCTTTCTTTTTCTTGACACCCAAGATATACACTAACTTGTGAAGAATCTACTGTCTGTTGAAAATAATTTCTATCACTGAGCAGTCACTATTACCAGCAAATCGTATATATGAGCCTGCCAGGTGAGGTTCTAATCCAGCGATGCTCTTCGGAAGAAGAATCAACTCGGACCAACGAACGTCATGACGAGGACGAATGACTATGGAGCGTCGGCTCGGTTCCGTCGGCTCTGGAGAACACGAAAACGCGTCAAAATGTTAGCCGAACGATTCATTCTGGCTAATAATTCCGTAGATTTAGCCCAATCAGTTAAGTGGGTATTTTTATCTCTGAAACACAGATTTCAACAAAGCGACAAGCAACTTCGGTTGGATTATCTTTAATTGTTCTCGATTTATAGTTTTTATTTTCCATCGGTTGTTCTATCAAATGTATCTACTCAGTATCCGTGGCACTTTTTAGTGCTCTAGAAGTACAAATCACTCAGAGGCATATTTTCGAGATCGGAGCTATTGTAATTTGATATTATTTCCAGTTCTTTCCTCTTTTCGCATCGAATTTAAGACTTCTTTTTCTGAGCTCAAAGGACGTTCTTGTGCTCTTTCTACTGCAGTAGCTTACTCAACCTCTGCATTTGATACCAAGACAAAGAGTAATAAATCACCGATTAAGAAGGGTCCGCTGATGAATAAGAAGAGTGAATTTGTTGGAATGGAGCACAAACGGAATGCCGAAACTCAGGAGAGGAGTAAAAGCAAAAATGCTTCGGAAGAATATGGCTACAAAAGAAGAATATGGCTTAACTCTATTCCTCTATGCATGTAGATACGCTTCATGTACTGTACTTGATATGTTTGATATTGCGTTTATGGTATGCAAATTGACTATTCATTCCGTGATTTTTGTGGTCGTTGCATCCAAGGATATTCTCTTGTAGCTCTCAGACCTCAGCGAAAGTAATTCTCACCTTTTCCTTTTTCTTAGCGTAAGTCAGTTAATGATTTGCTCATGTCTATGTGTATTACCAAGTATCTAATCTGAATTTGGACAAAGAGCGGAAAAAGTATGCTATTCGAACTACGTTAACCGAGCGTTGTCGATCCTATCGTTCTGCGTTACCTTAATTATTTCTTTATCCTCTGCTTGGGAGATTACTCCTTTTTCCCGTCATATAGCTGTATTTTGGCTTAATTAGAGGCTATTTCAAGTGCGTTTTGTCGCTGTGTCTGAACGAGCTATGATATTCATTCTCTTTTAAAGCTTTTCTAACATCATTAACGCAATACTTTGTTACATTTCTAAATACCGGTGTAGTATACGTACGTTTCGGCTCGCACGCCTGTGCTCGCGGCTACTAAATGTTGTATTTATATATACCTATCTATATGTATATAATCATATATAAGGATAAATAAAGGATAAAGCTCTCGGCGTTGATCAATCCCTGAGGGATGCGCCATGCATTCGACTTCAATTTTAACTCGTTTGAGGTGTTTGAATGCATATCTGGCCTCTACAATGACTCGCGTTGGCCTCCCAATTTTACCGAGTCAGTGCTGCTTCTCCTCCCAGACAAGTCTGAGACCTGTCTGGTACCAATCTACCGACCCCAGAGAGGATGGATGGCTTGGTGAGCCATGAGCGCGAGATCGAACCATTGACTTCGTGTGCGACGCAGGGCACCTCTAACCACTGCGCCACATGCGCTCTCATAATCATATATACACATGCATATACATACATTTGCACACAAGTGCATTAGTACATGCATATATATAATAATATATGCATATACAATTTGTACACATGCATATATATGTTGTATATACATGTATTTATATGAATATATGTTATGTGTGTATACATATGTATACATATATTCACATCATTCACAATCTTGGATGGTGCTATTTGAGGCTCCTAAACTTTCGTCATCTAGACCGGTCTTTGTGGCCGTAAGAACGATAAGAGATATGGCGCCTATTCAGTGTATCACGGCACTTCTTGCATTCAGCGATTCGGTTCCTCGGATTCGCTTGTCCACAAAAGTCTTCGAATATTCCAATGTTGCTTTCGACTCCTGCTCAAGGACCCCGTCTTCTTCATGAATCTTGTAGAATGCTGATCGAAACGATTCTCTTTGCAAACTTGTGGGTAGTCGAAAGAGATCGGCCCTGAGGCGTTTAGATGATCGATTGCGAGGAGATGTCGCCAAAGGGGATCGAACCCGGGCACAGCTTATCGAGTTGCTTACTGACACACTACATCACGTGCCACTGCGCTAGTTCGCGCCACTACCGCCCACTCGATGATGTGAAGTGGCCACGCCCCCGCAAGCGGCCAGCGGCACGGCGCGTGCGCGGCCAACGCCTGTGACTGGGTCACCAATCGATGCGTGCTCTCGCGGTGAGCGGCGGGCGGCTTCCCACGTCGTCCAGGAATTGTTTCTCTATTTACTCATCTTTTTTCCTTATCTATTCAATTTGACTGTTTATTTTTTTGACGTTTTCCTAGTGGTACGGTGTATCAGTAAGCAAGGTGATAAGCAAGACGCTAGTTCGATCTCCGGCCCCAACACTTTTTTGCAGTCAGTCAAAGAATGCTTTGAGGAAGCCATCAGCTAGCTCGTTTACCTCCAGTTAACTGGGAGATTTCTCTCTCTCTCTCTCTCGGTCGGCATTTCTCGAAATCCACAGAGAAGACGAAACTTAAGTAGCAGCAGAAGCAACTCATGAAGTTATTGAAGACCTTTGTGGAGGATAGGATAGATACAAAGAAACGAACCGAATGCTAGAAGTCATGGGATCCGCAGATTGAAATATGATGGCGGATCATGTAAATAATCATGAGCTGTTAAAGGGCCCATGTAGAATAGTTGTTAGTGGTTTACAGCTATGAACAAGTGGTCGCTGGTTCGATCCGTCCGACGAGCCTCGCTGGTTCGATCCCGTCCCCACGAGCTCGCTGATTCCATCCCGTCCCACGAGCTCGCTGATTCGATCCCGTCCGACGAGCTCGCTAGTTCGATCCCGTCCCGCGAGCTCGCTGATTCGATCCCGTCCGACGAGCTCGCTAGTTCGATCCCGTCCCGCGAGCTCGCGGTTCGACCCGTCTCACGAGCTCGCTGATTCCATCCCGTCCCACGAGTTCGCTGATTCGATCCCGTCCGACGAGCTCGCTAGTTCGATCCGGTCCCGCGAGCTCGCTGGTTCGATTTCTTGCCTGCGCGAGCTCACCAGGCGTTTTACATCCCTTGGAGGTCGACGAATCGTTGAAAGACTTGCCTAGGAGGATAATCGCCCTCCATCTAGATTCCTTAGCGCGACATTTTGTTATGAATATCTGGCATGATATTGGTTGATGACGATTTGGTGCTCTCTGCTCTTCGAAATCATAGTATTTCTACTGCTTTTCTCGCAGTGTGTATTGTTGTTACTTATGTAACTGAGAGAACTGAGTGGTGAGCAAAAAACACGGCCTCAGGCGGGAATCGAACCCGCGTTTCATCCTATCCGGGGACGCGTCGTCTAACCACTACACCACAGAGGCACATTTGCCCGACCACTCATTCTTCAACATCTCTATGTTAGCTATCAGTCATTAACTCTCTGCTCTTTCAGTGTTTTCCATTTCATTCTCAGTAAGAGATCTTTCAAAGTGGTTCTGTTCTTGTGAAATTATACTATACGTCTTAAAGTATGTATTGCCATTGATGTACTCTCCTTTCGCCTCTGAATTTCACTCACTTCGTTCTTCTTTTCAGGATGAGTGACGATAAAGTTAACATGGCACTTGATGACATCATTAAGCTAAATAAGAAAAAGCGAGCTGGGAAAGCGGTCAAGAGAAATGCCGAAAGCGTCCGACAGGTTTGCACATTGTACAGTTTTAAAATTGGAAAAATAGAAGTTAATCTTACGTTTTTCAGTTACAGTTTCACTTTCAAAAATTAATACTTTAATGAAGGAAAGGTTTGAGAATTCTCGGCGCTGACCATTTACTGAGGGATGCGCCATGCGTTCGTTTTTAGTTTTTAGTTTCCGTTGAGGTGAATGGGCCATATCTGGCCTTCGCAGTAACTTGCGGTGACCTACCAATCTGTCAAGTCAGTGCTGTTATCGTCGTCTGATACCAAGTCACCGACCCCTGATGAGGTGGGCTTGGTGAGCTATGAGCGCGGGATCGAACCATCGACCTTCGATTGATCGCTCACGTGTGTTGCAGAGTACCTCTAACCACTCCGCTTAATGCACTAATTGAATGTGTAGCGAAAATTCTATTTGTTTGAGGTAGTAGATCAAGGTCTCTTCTATTGGATTGGAAGGTTCCGAGCTTCTTGACTACTTTGTTGATAGAGAAATTACCCTTTATTTTCGTCTATTAGCCCTGAGAGTGGTGATCCCGTAGTTTTTTTTTTTTGACAAAAATAAGAAAGATTTGGTAAAGAGTCCAAATTTATTTCCCATTCCTCAACCAGTGATTCTTTCCATAAATACCTTGGGTTTTCCAAGCAAGTCATAGGGCTGGACTTTTGAACGACGATAAGGTTTTTATTTCATGATCTTAACATCCTTCCTCCCCATAAGTAGTTCAAGGGCGCAGTGGTTAGAGGTGATTTGCGGCACAGTCGTGGATCAGTCAGTAGTTGTTGGGTTCGACTCGCGGTCATGGTTCATTAAACCTTTCACCCTTCCCTATTGATACTAGACCTGTCTAGGAGGATATCAGCACTGACTCGATACATCGGGAGGCCAGATATGCATTCGATTACCTCAACTAGTGCTACGAGTGGAACTGAATGCATGACACGTCCCTCAGGAATTATCAACGTCGTGAGCTCTATTCTTTTCTTCATTATGAGTGCACTCGTCTTTGGATTTTAAGGTAAGAGGACGAAGAGGCATCACCTCACGTGCAAGAGGTGGTATTGCTCGTCGGCGAGCCGCATCATTGAGCATTGGTCAGCGACGAGGTGCTCGTTCACGGTTCATTCAACGCCGTGGAGTCACAGCTCCCAGCGTAAACGCTTCAGCTCTGAACAGTGCTGCTACCCGTCGTCTTGTGAAGAGACTTGTCAATGTTGGTAAAATCTTATAGTGTTTAGAGGTATGATTCCTTTATCTCAATCCTTTTCTCATCTCTTTGAAGGCATGGCTTGGATCAAATCTTCTGGGTTGGGGTACTGTGCTTGGTTTTTGTAAACACTTTTATATTAGCGGTACCAGCGAAAATAAGATTGAATTTCACACTCGGCACGCAGTGATTTCAGAGTCACTCGAAAGGCGCGATTATTGTTATATATTCGAATCATTTTTCCTCCTTTTCGAAAAATTCCTAGATGTTACAAATTGTAGTAGTGGGAGCTTTGATTTATCGCTCTATAGACTTGGACTTTTGTTCTGTTTTGTATTGCTAAATGAAACCGCTGTGAAGCCTTTGCCTAGGAGCTTCTTTTAACTCTTCACCAGATTACGTAAGCCACTTGAAAAGAAAGTTTAGTTTTAGAATCAACAAATTTACGCTATCGAGTAGCTATCAGAAGCTAAATAATAATTTCAAAAAAAATTTTAAGCCTAGACGAGGTGGGTACGCCAGGGCCATACACTGGTGTTTCGGAGTTCGGCCTCCTCGTCAGTGACCCCGCCCCACATTGAGCCCTGCATTGTAGCAAGGAGGGAGGCGTAGGCGTATGTGGTGATGGCATAGTGTACAATGACACGGGTCCATCACCACTTTCCAGTCGATGGATTTCGGCTGGTAGACCAAAGTTAATTCATGGATCCATCAAAATGGATTAATATCAAAAGTTAGTTTGTCAAGGGACCATTTATAAATCTTCACTAAACAAGGTATGCGCGACGTGGTTCGTTTTCGCTGTAACAGCGTTCAAAGGAGGCCTGTTTAGAAAAGAAGTTGTGATGTTGGAATTGCGACGACTAAGGCTATTAAATGACTACTAAAAGTGTGATTAAAGCGGGAAAAGCCTTGCACTCAAATGGTTGAGAAATGGTTTGACGTAAAGTTGTATTTTACCTGTTCATGTAATTTTCTATCTTGCCATTTTCTTTTTCCGAGTGACACTCCTTTTCAGAAGGCGCTGCGAAGGATGCGAGCAACGAGCACATCGAGAGTTGCAGATCGTGGAGCAGTACGTTTTTAAATGCACACGACACTTTCTACAACACAGTGTCTCGACTCGTTGTGGACGAGTTCCGATCACTATTGTTGTCGTTTTCCATCGGCATGTAATTGGGAATTCACAAGTACTGCGACTTGCAACCGCATCAGTCTCGCCTCAATGTCTGCCATTCACTATTTTTGATGAACGGGAACGAGGTTCACAAGAGGATTTATTCAGTAGAACACTGGCCGACGTTTCGGCGATTTCGCCTTCAGAGCTTAAAGAGTCCGATTTACTACAGTGTGCTCTCAATCACTTTCATTATCTAAGCAGATAAGACTTAATATCTGCCATTCGTTCGCTAGATCTGACTAATCCCTAGTTCCACCTATGGAAGCGAATAACGAGTGTTCTGTCTTCCCGATCGTTCCGGACACTTCTGGTTTCTCGTCGAGTCATGTCGAAGATCTGAAAGAACTGGTTTCCTTTTTCCGGTTTCCAGTATGGCTATCTGTTTTGGTTTTTTTAATTACATTACTTGATGATTACAGGTTTACGCTGATGCGGCCATAACTGGAGTAAGTGCGCGATCACAGGCGATTCGTAAGAGAGTTGTGGAGGTTCCCAGAATCGTAAGTTTGTCAGTATCTTGCTGACTTTTGCGAAAATACCTTATTAGTATGACTCATATTAATCCGCTCAGAAAAAAACACAGGTTGCAATCATAGTGGTGTGTGAGGTGAGATCTTGGCGCATTTAGGACTGTGGTGCACTTACGAATAGTTGCGGAAGACATAGGTTCTCCGTTTGACCATCACATTAACTATATCTTAAATAAAACTGTAGTAATTGACTTATATGAGTATTACTATCATGCCGTAAATATTATTACCACCAAAATGTCTAGCATCAGTGCTTCAACTACGAAGGGTCCTTGACTGAGTGGTTAGTGTTGCTCAGCGCGGTTCGAAGCAGAGTTTTCTCCCTTCTCCCTCAACACTCTCCGGCGATTAATAACGAACGCCTCAGCCTGGCCATCTGTGAGATTGCAAACAGCATACTCGATCAGTAATCTCCGCTGTTTGTGAAGAAGATAAATCCTCAAGCAAGCGGGGAAACAATCAAACGTCCGAAGTGCTGAGACCCACACATTAAAAAGAAACTGTGGCGCGGGCCAGAGAGAAAAAAAAGCTTGTACTGCTGTGAAGCTTAGAAGTTGCATTGTAAGCGAATGTTAGTAATCAAGTTCAATTTAGTCGATACGGTGATGTTTAGGTCGTGAGAAGACGCAGACCTGTTCGTCCAATTCGTCGACAACAAGCTGAGGAAGAGTGCGTTCTTTTTTCTTCTCGCCCAACATTTTCATGACATGCATTTGTACAAGCAATTTTATGTACTAGTTTTCAAGTGCTGCAAAAGTGATCACTTCGAGTAATTCTGTTATAGGCCGGAGCGAGTCGTTTACCAGCCAGTACGCGTCGTCCAACGTGAACTATCCCCTGTACAAGTGGTTCGTCAACGCCAGATCAGACCCGTGTATCGTAATGAGCGTGCTGCTGCAGTACGAGGCTTACAAAATGGCCAACGTGCGGCTGTGATACCGGTTCGGCAATTCATCCAGCAGCGCTCCAGGCAGTTTCCTATCAGACAGAATCGTGTTTTCTCACAGCAATCGGCGGCTCTCAAAAACGGAGTATTAGTTGAGAGAAATTTTTATGGTAATCGACGCCAGAATCCACGAGCCAGTGTTATCTACGTTAACGAGGAGATGAGTTCACGGGTAAGACATTGAGTTTTTTTTTTTTATTGTCTCTGGTGTTTGTGTTATGCATTTCTATCTCTCACGTTAGGTTAAAGCTTTAACACCTTTTCACTCGATATATTCAACCGATACCAGCCAAGAACATTTGAGTATAAGACACTGTCCATTCAGTGATATTTTGATCTAATGGCAGATGTAGAAGGTTCGTCTGTGTCAACTCTATATAGAGTAAGGTTTTCCCGAGAGGATTGGCTATAGATGAACGGTACTGCCCGACTGACGACGCTGTCAAAGCCGAAACACATGTATCGGGCTCTATAAACTACCCTATAACAAACCACATGCATGGCTCAGAAAACGA